>VOMN01052375.1:0-17616 GCA_014899125.1 Orchestia grillus | reverse complement strand
AGGTTTTTATGTAGGTCGGTCTGTATGAAGGAATGGCCCGCCGGCACGATCCCCTTACATTGTTAACGATGTGCTGCCCCGTACAGATCGTGAGGATCTGAAGGTGAACGCGAATAGATAGATTCGTGCATTAAGCATGAAGGTTGCACGTGTGACAGTTTTTTAAGGCTGTGCGTAGAGGACCTACGTATAAAGGCGGCAGACTTGAAAGAAAAAGAAAAAAAGAAAAGAAACTTGGACGAGGATTTTGGAGAATATCTTCAATCCGACTTCTCCTGACATGCAAGTCCTTACTCGCCGGACTACAACTCCATCAATTTCTTTGTGTGGGACACGATGCCACAGTATTTGCAAGTATACATACTCCTAAATTGCGCATTACATGGTGTTTTTGCTATAAAGATGGTACCTAAATGACCATTTAGAATATGAGAATCGTATCCAAGGCAAGAACGGTAATTTCACTTTACAGGCTAATACAGTGAAGTAAAATTACCGTTACTTGCTTGTGATACGGTTTTTGCAAATGAAAATCAAACTATGGAAAGTGTATTAGTTTTGTACCACCGTAATTATTTATTAGAATAAAGGACGGCTAGGATCCATATTGTAGGTTAAGATTCGGAAACATCCACTGGGTTTGATATTTATTAACCAACCTTTCGCACACTTCAGCAGCGTGCGTTTTCAAGGAACAGAACAACGAAAATTTTGGACCTACGACATGCTAAGCCGTAAATAGGCTACGCCGACAAAATTCATGCAATNAATTTGAAGAAAGAATATCATTGGCTGTAATTTTAGAAGGTTTAATAACAAGAGGGTCATATATTCCAGAAAAATATAAGGACCGGTTGCTAGAATTTGGATTGAATTTGGTGAAAAAAGCTTCAAGGAAACGTCTTGGTCGTATGTGAAAGTTCTAGGCTAAAATTGATCGTTATTAAAAATTTATTTGGTGTCCGTGCGAAAGCTTGGGTAATAAATATCAAAACCAGTGGATGTTTCCGAATCTAAACCTACCACCGTAATTGTAGCGAATGCCTATAATTACAGTCGTTTTATACACCCTTTAAGTGCCTTTACTGTTGAATAAATCGCACGAAGTTGCTATAGTTAGTATTAAGCTGTACAAACGCTTCTAATAATCATGACTTTTTATTATTTTGTGGTCTGTCATATGTATAAGAGAATTTATGTTGCAATAGGACATCTTTGCACGGTAATTTTTTATTTCAAGATGTATGTGAACCTGATCAAACGGTTGAAGGAAACCGCTCCATTCAACAGCTCGGGGATCTGCTATGGCACACCATGCACTCACAACGGCGGCACCCCAGTATGGCCGAGGCGTGAAGTGCCAAACATCTCCGAGTAACTCCAAGTAAGTACCTGCTTTTTTAGGGTATTATTCCATTTTTCAAGCTTGGCATCGAATTACGCAACAGAATTCGAAGTTTCAACGCGACTTCCACCCGAAAGGGTAAGTTCGTAGGCTTACTGATCACATTTATAAATTTTATTGCGATTTCCACATCTTAATTTGATAGCTGTAGTCTTACTAATTGAAAAACAGATGAAACATACTTTGTAACGGACCGATTCCGGAGTAAACGATTTTTCTTTTATCTTTTTTCTTCTTTGCTGGCATAGCTTGGCTTGGCTCGGCTCCTAAGGAATATAGATTTTTAGGTAATAAACTTTCACGGGTAGAGAGCTCTCTCTCGCAGAGCAACACAATAATTTTGCATTCCTCCAAACATGTCAAAGTGAACTGGAGCATGTGGTTCCTCGAAGGGTATTAGTTTACAGAAAGGTCTTCGAAAGTAATCGATAGGTCAACGTCAACCACGGAATTTACAACAGGCCCTCGCAGAACACAGATTCCTCAAAGCTGGAGGCGAGACTTTTCGGCACTTGAGCGTGACATGAGGGTAAAGGAAGTCGCGATTGGTGCACCAATAAGAACACGTCAACGAAGGTGCGCGAGTAATTCACAGTAAATTTTGGGGATTAGAAAATGAAATAATGAGCAACAGGTACCTACTCCGAACTAACAACGACAAACTGAACACATTATTGGTACCTGACGCGATCAGTGTTATTTGTGATGATAAAAAGTTGGAATAAAGTCTAAATGCTCCCATGAAACAGTGGAGAATTTAGGCAGAATCCCTGGACATATAATGCAGTAGCGAATGTGTTGGAGCTCGAGGTAATTTGTGTTGTCTTACGTTGCACTGTTTAATGTAATATCTGCGGTATTTAATTTCCTTAAACGGGCCATGCTTTGTGACCTTGCTAGCGATGTATTTATTGCAAACTGGTTATTCGTATTACCTGTGGCAACATCTCGTTCAATTCTCGCTGGGTATACATGCGTGTTCTATATGCTTTCTGCAATTTGAATTCCCGTGGCATGGTTACGATAGTGAAAGTGTTTGAATTTAATTTATGTTTTTTATTCCCTTCTATCGGTCAATGGGTGCACTCATATATGAATGTGTGGGGTATGATGCGACCTCTCCTCCCTTGGCGATCTGGTTCGTTGATGTAGTGTAATTTATCATAATTTATTGATCAATGTCAAATTTCAAACAATCTTACTAATTGTTAATTCAATATCATGGTCTTTACTAGTCGTGCAAATGCAATTAATTTTTTTATTTTTATTTTGGGATTGAAACGTATTACATTTCAACAATGGTTTTTAGATTCCATTTACACATACTTTGTACAACGAACGTTACACGAACCAGAACCCAAATCTCATCACTCTTTATTTATTGCTTTATTACTTTATTCATGTATTTCCTTCTGTTTTATTTCTTTATTTAATGAGACTGGGATAAACGCGTGTTCCACGGTTGCCCGCCCCCCGACCAGACCAGCCTGGTGTTGCTCCGCCACAGGAGACAGGTACAGTGTCTAGGCAGCAGCGTGGTTGTGTGGTACACTATCTTAGCTTTGCTCGGAATATGGTCGTCGCTGCTGCGTAAATTTTAGCAGAAATTAACCCATATTGAAAAGGGATGACATAGAGACACAGATTACAGGATGTGACGGGGCTCCGTAATGTTAAAGTATTTTTTCGACGTAAATTAAAGTCATTTAGTTTTCGAACAGCAATTAATTTTACCGTGTGGAGCCAAAGAAAACATGAATTTGTCTTAATTGCTTAATTACGTCTTATTTGTTGAATATTTTTGGTAACTTGTTAAGGTACTAAACAAGACGCTATACCTTGCTCAACGCATATGATGAAATTTCCATTTAACTTGCCATTCTTTTATCTTTCTCGATTTGGAGAAATGCTAAAACGACGGTGCTCCTTAGGAATAAGCATTGCGCGATGCATCTGAGTGCTGGCTAAACTATTGCTGCCGTTCGATCATGCAGTGTTTCGAAATGTATGACAATAAAGCAACGTGTAGTTTTGAAAAATCATACATGTTTCGACTGATTTGTAATTGAATAGAGGATCGTCTAATGCTTCAAAATGTTCTCTAAGTTCGCTCAAGGTAATTTGAAAGTTCCTTTTTTTTAAATAAACGATTTAGACAAAATATGAAGTAGATAATATACAGTGTAATCAGGTAAGCATAAGTCCGTTGTGAAGAGTGTTTATCACTGCTTGTAAATGGCAACCATGTTTGTTGACAAAATTGTAGGAGATTGGTTGTGAGATACATTGCAAAGGAAAAACAGAAATTTAACTGGTCATCAAAACAGTTCTATTCAGGGGTTGTGGCTAAATGGAGACGGACGGTCCTACCTGCGACGCGGCCGTGTCTGCTTCCTGATGGCGCCTACAACCTCAGGTGTGCATGAATTTATGTTGACTGGAACTGGAACTCCTATAATTGTTGCCGTCACACATGTACATAAATACCATAGTGAATCCACTCTTGTTTAATTAACAGAAACTAACATCAGTCATGTTGTTTTTGCTTGAATTTTTCTTTTTAGATAATTTCTTGTACAGCTGTAGTAACAATCTATTATCGATCTAAATAATGTCAAACAGCTTCCGATCCTATAAGCAAAAGATTCTTGAAATATTGGTAAATTTTCGTTGCACTTTTAAGAGCTTCGATAGTCAATTTTAGCATGTGTACAGTTCCCCTTGCATCATTCACGAATATTCTTGTTATCTATAGACAACGTAGTAAAACTTCTTCAGTGTTTCCATCTTTCCAAAAGCGTCCCATTTTTCATGAGGGTTTCCGATAGACCTTTGAAATTGACTTTTTATCAAAATCCTACAACATCCTGGAAAAATTTTCCGGTCCTTACGTATTATCGGGAGGACCTCATTCCCAAAGAATACAAACATTTACCCGAAATTTGGGAGAATTCCCCATGCAGTGGTTGCTCTTGCCCAACAAATTTCTCGAAAAATCCTGGTATGAAGTGTTTTTACCCTAAATTGTACATGAAATTTGCCCTGGAAAAATATTACTGGTCAATATGTTCAGAAGATATGATTATTTCATCATATGAAGCCAATGAAATTATATAGCAAGCAATTGCGACGTTCTGGCCTCCGGAATTACAAATGTAATGGTTAGGTTAGGTTAGGTTAGGTTAGGTAATTCCGTTTTTTTTAAAGGTCCTCCCGATAATACGTAAGCACCAATTTTCCTTTAAGGCCTTACCGGATAAAGGAGTGTGATATACGCCCGAGCTTCAGCGATAAGCTCATTCCAGAAATCGATGCAGGCTCGTTCTTCTTAGTTTTTGACTAATCTTTTTAAGCGAAAATTACTAAGAAGTTTCATACGCCCTTCAGTTTTCCTCTGCATCAACAGTCTTTCGGTGCTGACTTTGAAGTGGTAATCTGAACGATGATTATCAGTAAGTTTCACCGTAAAATACTGATGCCAGCTCAATTGCTGTCCTTCGTGCATTATATCATTCAAAATAAGTACCACAATTTGTATCAGTTTTTCAAGGTCCTTGAGAACTTCTTGTTTGTAGGACAATGGTTCTTTTTGCTACTTTTATAGATTCTAACATACGCTAAGTCTTAACCAGCATTTATGATGCAAAATTTTTGTGAGGCTAATTTTAACTCCAGTTGATGAACATTAGACATACTTGATGCTCAGACAAGCTGAGGAAAAGATTTCAAGTCGTGTTTGAACAATAATTAACGGGTGTGTATCAAAATTGTGTTATAATAAATAATTTTAGAATTGGGGAAATCAATTTTAAGAATTACCTTCGTGTAAAAATGCGAGCTAAATTCTCATGTTTTTAATTTTAGTTGCGCACCCTGTGCATCAGATTACAGTGAGCGTACGTTTGAAACTCTTCGTTCATGAATTCGCGAGTGTTCTCGTAGGTTTTCTAGAACAAAGGCATTTGTGTAATAACCTTTGTTTTCTGCTGCCTGTTCACATTTCGATGAATGCAATAATAGCCTAGTATGACTTTCTTGCTCCGGACGATACTCGCAAGACAAACTTCCTCGGTGCTTCAATTTCAGGACAAAATGCGCTCCCCTAATAATAAAATAGTCATCCGTCGGTTTTCAAAGGTGGGGCCGAATCTTTGGTTCCTTACAAGTACTGAACAGACTGCAGTCTTCTTTCAGAGCTAGCAATGTTATAGACTTTTTTATTAGTTGCTCCACAACGATGGAACGAAAACAATACATCTTAGAATTGAAAAAAAGGCTATTTATTTGGTCAGGCTAAGGAACACGCAATGAAAGAAGCAGCGGTATTAGTTGGCGTTTCGTGCCGCAATTTAATGCGAGTCTACTAACAACGGAACCAGTCCTGTACTTTCGGGAATTCAAGGCAAAATTGTGGTCGAAATAAAATTTTACCATTAGCGACCGCCGCCGTGCATCCTGAATTGTTAACCGGAATCGCTTTGCATTACAGATGGAACTACTGTGAAACGTCAGTGATGGCCGTTCTCCAATCAATCAATACTTCTATTGCCACAAAAAAAATCCCTGATCAGCAGAAGCATTCCATAATCAAACCATTGCATAAACCTGGTGACATTCATACAGCATCAAATTACAGACCGATCAGCGTAGTACCTCTTCTCTCGAAGAATTAAAGAAGTAATAAGCAAGCTTTCTATCCACCTTGGAAAATCAAACTTACCCTACAAAAATCAGTACACGTGCAGATGGAAGACAAGTACCCGAGATGCTCGCCCTGCTCAACATCACTTGAAAGATATACTGTGATAAAGACTAAAACAATGTAACTGTCTCGCTGCTTCTTGACCTCTCAAAATCATCCGACAGCTTTGAATACCAACAGCTGTTGCAAAAGGTCTCCAGCCTAAAGGTAGACACCCTGTGGTTTCAGAGCTATTTATCAAACAAATCCCATGCAGTTTCCCAAGCAAATCCAACATCGCCCTTTATCAGCAGTGACTTTGATGTCCCTCAGAAATCAATGCTCAGCCCACTTCCGTTTCTATTTTTACAAATGACCTGCGACCAATGCCACCGAACACAAGAATCTCTATGTATGCGGATGATGCCAGATCGCAATGACAAGTACTCTCCATAAAATACTGGAAACAGAAGCAATCGCTGAAAGCCTTTCAAATAACTTAAAATCATGGTACGACTAAAATGGCCTCAAACCTACTGCGAGCAAAGCCCAATTTATCATTTTCGGCTCTGAAAATGGAATAAAAAACTACCCAAACTTACTCTGACTCTTGGGAACGAAGTAATCGAACCTGAAGATAATGTAAAAAATTTAGGAGTGTGGTTTGACCAAAACATGACCTTTAAAACCCGTGTAGATACTAAATTTAAGATAATAAATGGAATCCTAGCGCTTTTTCATCGCGTAAAGAATTTGATAGACAAAAAGTTTACTAGCCATGCAATCTCTGATATCACGTTTCAACTACTGTAATTTGGTGTGAGAAGAGGCACCTAAATCTCTTCAGGAAAAGTTACAGAAATACATGAATTTCGCTGCTAAGGTTGTATGTACCCGTGATTTTCCTGTTAACGGTCACTACCCAGGTGGTCTGCCGTACATTCCCACGGTATATGTAATCGACTACGACAGTGCAAATATAACAACCACGCGGATATTATATGATGTCGATACCCACTAACAGGTTAAGAAATGTGATCAAGCAGCCTAGAAACTGAGCTGGATCCCCGTACAACAAAGGTTTCACATTATTACAGCGCGATTTGTTTTCTCCTCTTTACGCCTACCTTAGAGCAATGCAACAATTGTAAAATTCCTGCCTCAGAACGCTGTAAACAAAAAGCAAAATAGAAGAAATGATGTCTTACTGAGCTACCATTCATCCGACTAAGGGCAAACTCTGCCAATCTTAGGAGCCTCGCTATGGAACAATCTCCCTCTGTATCTAAAAAATCTCCAGTTGCTATACGAATTCAAGGAAAAAGTGTCTCGTCATTTTTCGTCTGGGCATTAACACACGGGTGTATATATATATTTGAATTCTCGCTTGAACTGGGCCAGAGCACACGCACATTGGCCTGAAGATGAATTGATAACTGTTATGGGGTCAGATCAATTACGATTCTGCCTCTATAGCAGCGGGTAGTGATGCCCGCCACCGTGTTCATTGAAGACCTCATGAAGCCTCCAAAGAAACTTGTACGCATGGGGCGGTTCAAGAAGGGGCTGTTTGAACTACACAGGAATGGGTCCTTTAGTTGTGGTATCCGTCAAACTGAATCTGCACAGCTACTTCGAGCTGCTAGGTAACCAAGTTTTGCAATTTGCACAATCTTAAAATCAAGGGAGGCATATTGCTTTGCCTGTCGTTTATATTGTCAACTGTCGAGTGTATCGGCCCAGTGCTGTCATTAACTGGCATGACAGTCATTCAGGATGTGTAATGTGTTTAGATTGGGCAGATAAATCTCATGACCTGAACCCAATAGCAAATTCGTGTGACCGCCTAGAACGACAAGTTAGACGTCAAGAACAAGAAGATCGTTCACGTACTGTGGTAGCACTGCAAGATCAATTTATTGGTACGTAGAAGAGTGGCTTAAAATCGACCACATGTACATTATGATACTTGTAAATTCAATGCAGCGCAAAATTACCATCATTATCCGTGCTCGTGAAGGTCCGTAGATTAGTAACAGGGGATTATTTTTTTCTCACAGGAACTTATAATAGTTTAGAGTAATTTAAGCGCTACGGCAAGTTGTTGGCTAATCGATGGCATTTGTGAAATTGTATTTGATAAAATGGAAGCCATTCAACACAACTCTGTCTTAAATCACAGCTGAGTTTGTGCCTGATGACACGTATATTGTCTTTTATAAATTAGCGGGCATGCAACTCACTAAGAACTTTTTTCATAGTTACATCAGTTTACCTATCAATCAAGGTGTAAATTTTGTTCATCAAACATCAAATGCAAATATTTTATCTCGGTATCTGAATTTATTTCATCGTTCAACAAACCTCACTGGATAGCGTGAAATTCTGGAGTTGAAAATGGGCAAGAATGGGGAATCTCACAGATATTTTAGGGCGTCAATGAATTTTTCCCGTATATACTATCATATTTACCACGTGAATTGTGAGAATAAAAAATAAATGATGCACAATTCTATATTTATCCAGAGGTTCCTTGAGACATGTAATTTATTTTAACGGTCACGAAAGGGTAAAATGGTTGAGGCACGCCACGGCTTAGCCACTTGACCAAACTTTTCAGACCAATCTTGTCCAGGAATTTTAACCGGCCTAACAATATGGGCTAAGCGTACAAATTTGCTTAAATTTCCTCTGCATCCATACATCCATACATAAATTTTCCTTTTGGCAGCAAAATTTTTGGAAGCGAAAGGGTTAAGCTAACCTATTTTATATTCTACCAAAAGCATAATTCTCCACAGGTCTGAGAATCTTTCTCTTCATATTTTTTCAAGCTCAAGCCTGCTCAAATACTATCCTTAAGTCGTAGCTCTGAGGAGAGCCACGACTTAAGGCTATTATTTGAGCACAGCATCAGAATAAGTGTTGTTTATGAACACTTTTGTGCACATCATCAAAATATGTGGGCTCTACAACTGGAGCTCTGAGCTTCCGAGTGGTAGAGCATGCTGGTAGGAGTTTCCCAACAAATGGACTATTTCAAACTCCCATCATTCTGCTGTCTGCCCCCGCGCAGAAAAGTGTGACTTGCCTGTTCCTTTGAATTGCATGGTTCTTGCACCTTCTTCTCATTCTCCTGACCTCAAAATATTTGTTTCTTCTTATTTCAAATCAAAAACATATTTTAAATGATATACAGTCAGCCAATCCTTTACAAATTTCTTATTGATTAAATTCAGTTACTTTTTTACACATTAAACTACTTCTTGAACAATATTATCGTCAATTTTGTTTTGCTTGGTCTACAGTGTGTTGAAAATAACGTATACGATAAAAACGTTGAACTTCAAGATCATGTTTTTGCATTACATTTTTTCCCGCTCCTGTTCTTTTGTAAAAATTATGCATATGAAGTGCTTTTCCATCACAACTGAATTTTTTTCAATTTAGATTGTTGGTACCTCATGGCTTCTACCTTTACCCTTACGGAATCACGTTTGATTCAGCGACTGAGAATTATTTTTCATCTAAATTTCATTTCTGATGCAAATTACTTACCAACGACCAGTTTCTGTAAAATTAGCAAAATTTATTGAGAGATAAGCTTTATGCATTAATGGGTTAGGCGGTTTGATAGGCTGATAAAAACTCAGCGTATAGATTGGCTATAGAGAGTTAAGCGTAAGCGTTAATAACCAATCATTTATGAAACTTCTGAAAATCCTCTATTTTGCAACTGGACTTGACAAAGGCTCAAACACTCGTATAAATCGGAAATAACCAGAACGAAACTTACAGTTTCTTAGCAAATGAAACGAGTTTAAAGTGGCTATACAGGTTGTTTCAGAATTCTTTGGACAAACTTCAACGTAAGGTTTGTTCGGTGTTTTACTCTAGGAGGCATGTCCCTAAATACTTAGTCAAATAGTTCCTAAAATTCGAAAAAAATCAGAATGCGTAAAACATTTAGACTTTGCGCGGAAGTGTCTGATCGGCCCTTACATCCTGCCGCAAAGACTGAGTGGACGCGTTTATTGGACGTTTCTTGATGAAGTATTTCCAGAGCGGCTACAAAATGTCCCCTAAACAAACCACAGAGGAATGTGGTTCCAACATGATGGTGCTCCGGCACACTTTTCGATTGTCTTTAGGCAGATTTTAGATGATCGAAATACACACCACTGGATGGGTCGTGGCGGACCCATCTCCTGGTCACCAAAGTCTCCTAACGTGACGCCCTTAAATTTCTGCTTTTCGGACACCTGAAAAGTTTGGTGTACGAAACACTGGTTCCGCTCGAAGAAGATCTCATCGTCTGGATTATTGACGTCTCTGCAAGGACTACGGAAATTCGTGGTGTCTTCGCACGACTTCGGCAGTCGATAAGCCGGCGCTTCCACTCGTACATCACTGAAGACGGACGGAGTTTGGAACACCTACTGTGAACACCTAGCCTACCCTGAAACTCTACCGACACGCTCTAACTTTCAAGTCTCCCAAACTTCTTAATTAAACATTTTCAAACATGTCTGCATAGAGTAAAATGTGTTTATTTCTCTGAAGTTAATCTTACGTCAAAGTTAATCAAAGAATTCTGAAACTCCATACATACATATATATTTGTATGAATATATATATATATACTATATATTATAAGTTAAATATGAACGCTTTTAAGTAGAACAGTTTATAGAATATGTATTTTTAAATTATATGTGTGTTTTTATAAAACATTTATATCCTGAATTTATATATTTATGGATGCAGAGGAAATTCAAGTAAATTCGTACGCTTAGCCCATATTGTTAGGCCGGTTAAAATTCCTGGACAAGATTGGTCAGAGGAGTTTGGTCAAGTAGTTAAGCCGTAGCGTGCCTCAACCATTTTTCCCATGCGGAACCGTTAAAATAAATTACATGTCTCGAGCAACCCTTGAACAAAAATACATTTGTGTACCATTTATTTTTATTCTCATAATTTACGTGGTAAATAAGATAGTATATACTTTTAAATAACTGATTTCAGGAAAAATTAATATTATGTCAAAATTTTTGGTGATAAATGAAATTCACTCTGTTCATTTATAATACTTTATCTAAGGGAGTCTCCATTCCCCAAAAAGAATCTAAACTCAAACGTAAAAAATAAACATAAATAATCAGTATGATATACCTGTAACATAAGTGTGAACAAAACGAAGGCAGATAATTGCTGCATCAGTTTATTATTTATTCATCCATTACTGTCGATGTTGAAAAGACATTAGGTAAATTAAGGCGAAATGTCCGAAGCAAAAAGAAATTTCCGTCACTTCACTCTTGTCCCTATGTTTCCTTGTTACTTGATCATCAACGTATGCAGTGTTCATTTTTTGATAGACAAACACTATGCTCCCATTGATTGGTATATTTTTTATTAACAAAGTAGGTTTGGTATGATGATGTCTATATTACATTATAACAGTACCCAAGAATATATAGAACGTGTTTAGTAATATTACGTATATAAAATTAAATAGAAAGACAAAAGTGCATTGACTTATCTCGCTTGTTCTTGAGAAACCGGTAAGAACTTTTTGTGAAGCCTTAGAGAAAATGGCGTTGACCTAACTCACGCGCATAACAGATAGTTTCGTTTCCTAACAAACAGAATAGAAGGTATGAAACAAACGATACCAAACATGCACCAAAAAAAAACTGAAAATGTTTGAGATGACATGTCAAAAATTCAGCCATACTTAGCAGCTTTTGTAGGGAAATGACTCGCATGCTGTCTTCCCTAATTTATGCTAATTTGAGTTGCTTCCAAAACTAAACTCCGGTAATGAATATAAACTTAGCAACAGTTATAAGCACTGGAATGATCGCGATAGATTTCTGGCCCAGCCAGCAACCCAAATCAGTGTGACTTATGGGTACGTAGGCTGTGGCGACAGCTCGGAAAATTATCTTGCGATTTACTCTTTGCCACAGTTTTTACTCAGTCTTAGAGACCATCGATGTGATATTTTGTAAAAGATTAATTTAAATGACGTCAGGGCGCAAGTGTTTCGGGTCGCAATGCGTCATATCCTTCCAAAAAAACTCACCCAAACAACTCTCAATATGAAGAAGTCAACTTTTTCTAAATTTATTTGACGCTTGTGCATCATCGAAGCAGCTACCCGTACTTGAACATTCCATAGAGGTGAAATCTTTATATGCTCCCTACGTGATGATAGCTTGTTGGTTATCGCTCTGTTCTTTCTTCTCCAGTGAGAATATCAATAGCTATAAAAAAATGAATTCTGCTCGACATGTAATGTGTACGCTGGTGACCCTTACTCCGTTTACAGTAATATTTCACCGTTCTATTTTAAGAGCTAAGAAACGAGATTTTTGGAATTATAAATATTTCCAGGTTCCCGGCTTACAGAAATAACTATAATATTTAGAATAACTGATGCTGGAAGTTTCTGAGGTGTCTTCGAAATAAATGTAAATTCCGCTGAATAATACTTCATAATTTACAAAATAATATTACATAGCAAGGAAACTTACACTTCGAAAGCGACAAGTGCAGTCCGTTGGCTGTGTTCCTCAAAAAGAATCCTGCAATGCGGTGAGGACTTTTGGTATCAATATGCTACTATATGGGACTTTCATTCATTGAACGATTTTAATGGAATTGCGATCAGCAATAGCTAAACAGGGTGTTAGGGAAAATGCGGTACAAAATTCCACACAAACAGGAAAGTGGCGTGCTAAACACTTTTGTCCCGATAAAACTTTGGGCAAAAAAAATATTTTTTGAGATATTGACTGTTTAATGTTTGAAAAGAGGAAATTTATAAACAAAATTGCCCACAAATAATTTATTTATACATTCACTTTACAAAAATTGCTTAAAGTTTCCACCACCCACATCGATGCACATCGATTTTTGGAGACAAGATAAGCCTAGTTTCTTCAACATGTGTGGAATCAGAATAAGATTTCGTGGCAAGAATTGCAAAGGCTTCTGGTAGTATTTCTGAAATGCCATGCCTTTTCCACAATATCCGGCAGTCTTTAAAGTCGAAGATACCACAAGTATACCGATGTGAGTGGTAGAAACTTTGAACAATTTCTGTAATTCACATGGGGAATTCATTATATTTGGTCAATTTTGTTTTTAACACGTTGACTCCGATTCTCCACACAGGTAAAATTACATACCGACAAATATCTCTACTGTGAATTTAAAAATGAAGGATTTTGGTTTCACAAATTTGGCTACTCTATTAATTTTCTTTCTAATAAGAACTAGCTTATTCGATTGATGAACACAAATTTGAAGAAAACTCGAAAATTTGTATTTATACATCATAGTGCTTTGGTTACAATAGGTTAGGTTAGATGATCGCGTGTACCATATATGACCCACTTCGGAGTCAAAGTGTTAAATTTGCTGCATTCAAACATTAAGCTACTAATTCTCAAAAACGCATTTTTTTACCAAAGTTTCATAGAGACAAAAGTGTTCAGAATGCCAAATTTTAGTACGCGTGTAATTTTATACCTCTTTTTCCTTAATATTAGTATATTTTTTTTCCTTCTTAAGTTAAAGCTTGGTAAGCATCCTGGTTTGAAGAACGACTGTAAACAAGTTCTGAGTTCGGAGTTCATGTCTTTTTTATATCAAATCAGAGTAGTTTTTTAGCTTGACATTATCCTCAAGCATCATCCAATCTTTCTCCGGCCGCTACAGCATTATGATAGCGCGCACATCATTTTGTTATTTCGGTTTTTGCTCCTCCGCCAGGAGGCTGTGTTTTGTTTATGCCCCGCAAATTTGCTTCACATTGGACATGATTGCAGATACGCAGATCGTAAAGCATGGGCTCTGGCACCGCCCGGACTAGTTCAGTACCCGGCACTACTTGAGGGTCTGACTCGCCGACTTTTTAAGAGCTTCCCTAACTTAAACTTCGGCTCCGGATTATCAGGATTAAGAGAATTTTTCTCGGTTCAAGAGGGTTATTCACGGAGAAATATATGCTTGCTTTCGAATTATACTGAAATTTTAGTCGAAGCCGAAATATCGTATGCTCCTATTCTAAAACAAAACGTTGTTTCCAGAGCAAGTTCATTGTCGAGAACAGTTATGTTAGTGTTACATAGCTGCCATGGGCTGAAGAATTACCAAGTATATAACAGAGAATTTTTCATGCCTTTGAGGTTATTGTTTGAATGATATTTTGAAATTCTGCATTAATTTTATTCCAGCGTCGTAATTGCTGTGTAATTTATTTAAAAATTTCCATACACTCATGTACTTTACTGAACCCATCACCAAGTAAAGCTAGCGGTCTAATGCCTGACAACTACCGAGTAACGAGCGATATCGTTGTTCCCATGTGACATGACCAGCCGCTTTCGGTTTTGCTCCACTCTTCATAATTGGTCTTTATCTTGCGCTTGGCAACCACGTAACATATAATTATAGAATGAAAACTAAGATATGACTGCAGAGTATCCTGTAATTTATGTCGAAATTCGTTGCTAAGTGTTACTTTTTTTAAACTAAATAACTTGAAATCATATTAAAATTATTTATTTTCTCCAAGTAATTTGCTGGTTACCCACAACTTCCGAACAGGTTGCGTTATTGTAGTCTTTTCGTAAATACATTAATTCGTCTTTTCTTTCAGGTGTATTTTGACTAGAGCGTACTCTGCTTTCTACTTTCGGACATATCAGTCTGAACGAAACTATTTCTGTGCAATTTGATATGCTTTGAAAATCCTACATAAGCGTAAAACATAGCTTGAAATATAGCTGAAATTAGATCTATGAGTCTACTTTGATGAGATGACAAAGCAGGCGCACGTGGCCTGACTATTCGTTTCGAATTAAAACAAGTTATGTATGTCTGGAATGAGGATCGAGGCTTGAACAGAGCTTGAGAAAGCAATTATGTTGACGACGGACTCTACCCGCTCGTTCATGCTCGTATGTTGTCATCGTTCGATGGACATACGTGTACTCCTACGAACTAACAGCGCGTGGCAACTGTCAAGTTGAAGACTATTCTTTCTCGCACCCTCTCAGCTCGATAACTTAGTACAAATGTAACAATATTTGCTGCTGGAGTGCCCGTAAACTATGGCGTACAGTATTTCTGATCAGCTCACGATAAAAAGTTAACAGGTTTCGACAGATATATCAACGTAAATTGAGCTTGGGCATCGAAAACCCATGTCCATGAACTAACAAATTCTATGATTACCCAGATGACTCACGGTAATTTGATAATTGTTTTGAATCGTCAATTGTTATGTTCACCCTGCCACGTGTTTATTCTGATATTATTTAAAAAATTTATTTGGTATTTTCTCACGTGGGTCTTGACAATAAATAAACTGATTGGACATGTTCTGTTTACGGAAAATATGCTTAGTTGAGAATCGAAGAATTTTGTTGACCTAAGTTTTAAGTGTGTTAATATTTTCAATGAATAAACTATGCCTTATTTTCTGCCTTGAATTTCGCTATTCAGTATGCTCTTGAGTAACAGTCGATTCGTTCAGACAGCTAACCGTTAAAGTGAAGCACGATAGTTAAACTGAAGATACACTTATAAAACCGAGTTCTTTAACTTTATCTGATAAGGAAAATGGGAAGAAATTACAAATAAAATATGTGTTTCCTACATTGATGTTGTTCATTCATGTTGCAATGAAACTAATTTGATAGAAGTTTAAACGTCTGTCACGATGCGGGCCAAATGTGTACAAGTGGCCTGCGTTAAGTCGCTCCATAGTTAGGTTGTTCCAAAACAGGGTTATGGTTTGCATTCGAAGAAGCTTTCGCGATTTGAAGTGACATACTTCTTTGTTTGCTCTCTTTCTCTCTCTTTACGCAGGTTAATGGTTTTAGTGTTTTCAAAACTAAAATATGATGGTTTTCTTTATACGTAAGTGACCCCTCACGAGGCATAGGATAGGCAATAGGGTTAGGTTAGTTAGGTTTGCCTATCATTTGCTATGGGAACACTGTTAGGCTACTTCAGCTTTAGATATGCTTTCGGGGGCTTCTAACTTTTGTGCTCACTTTGTTTCTTTCCGTTTTCATTCCTTCTTTGCTACTTCTTATTTTTCCATTCTTTCTCTTCCTTCTGAACATGCTGTTTCTATACGTAGGGGATCTTGTGCGGGAATTCTCGTTGTGCATTGTTTTCCCGTTCTCCCAAGTCCATTCTAAATGGTCCCTATTCTTTCGGTGCGAGACAGTCTGAGTTACTGAAGCGCCGCCATCACCGCGACTTCTACTGTACTACTGCTACTACTATACGTAAGTGATATTTGAGTGCCGACACAAATGCCAACCATTATGTTACATTGGAATTAATTATTTCATCGGTATACTCGTTGGCCAATCTTGGTGAGCGTGCTAACATTGATTTCAGCGTCAAAATGTAAAATATAAGGAATAAATAAACTCAAACTTTATTAAACAGAAACAGGAAAATTATAGCAAGTTGAATATTTAATTCAATGATTTTTACTTTCCCGACGATTAATGGTATTGCTTATTTTACACAGTAGCATCGAGGATTAAATTTCAAACCCCAGCCACTTCTCGGCAATCTCAGACGTTAGAGCAGCGCCATCATAGACAAGGGTCGCACAGTTGTCAGACGTAAGATAGTGGCTCGGAATGCCAGTGCATTCTACTCTTGGTAACATTAATAATTTAAGCATTATTGTAATCGAAATATTAGTAAAACGCAGGCGTCGAGATACGTTTTATACCAATGCGCATGTCTGTTGCGGAGCATTTTATTCGGGCTGATTGAACAACTATATCCCATATGCTTGCCTTATAATATCCACGTGAAGACTTGTCTACACTATGAAGATCTTCGTCAATCACGAACACACCAGAACGCAAATACGAACTCTTCTGAATCATATCCAGACTGTGTTTTCGGCTGTATGAAGTTGTACGAGTGCAGAATGTCAATAAATGACGCTGCTCCTTGAATACGTGTATAAAGTTGATGTATGCTAGGGTTTCAATTTTATTTCTTGGCAGTTTTTAATCCTGTAGATGTTATAGTTTTTATAAGTAATGGCGTTTTTACTCATTTGAAAAATTTGAAGCCGTCGATCTTCTAATGCAATGCCGGCAGCAACTGTTTACATTAAATGAGCTAATCCTCACTTTAAATAGGTTTCCCATAAAAACAAAAATTCATTAGATCATTTAATACATAAACAATCGACTGTTCTCTGTTTCTACGAAAGTGTGTGTTCGGAATTATCCAACCTAGCGGCAAGGTGTGTTCGTGTTCGCGTAAAGTTGAGAAATACGAAATTCGCTCCATAGATTGATAGTGTCGACGGGCCTTGAGAGTAAGACAAGAACATTTATTAAAGAACCTTTATTAATTCCAACACGTTTCAACGTTGGGTTTTCAATGCCTCTCAACAACTGGTGTCCCCTCAGGGGGCATAGGATAGGCCTTGGGCAATAGAGGTAGGGTAGTTAGGTTTGCCTATCCTATG
>VOMN01052373.1:0-38838 GCA_014899125.1 Orchestia grillus | reverse complement strand
CGTGCGAAGAGTCTACGTTAACTGATTTTGATAATAATTGATATTCGTAAGTAGTACACGGGAAAGTATACACGTAGTTCGAAGTGTGTTTTATGTCTTGGATGACTGCGAAAATGTATCAGTTGTTCTCGCACGTTTTCTACGCATATAGGGTAAAATGCACTCCTAATTCTTGTTTAAGCCGGTTATCATGTTCGAATTACTATGGCTTGTTTAATGATTTTTATACTTTTTATTGCGAAGGATTCGAACCCATAATATTTTACATTTTTATATCTATATTGAAAAAAATTATTAATAGTCAGCATGTGCAGTTACCGAACAACATGCAAAATTTTCTGAAAACTTTTCTTTAGTGTTACATCGTAAAAGTTTTTTTTTAACTTAAATCAGAAGAAAATGAACTTACCAGAGGGGTAACTGTGGCAGTTTGGTTGGCGCGCATCTCTGGAGGGATGGTGTCTGGGTGGGGTGGGGGTGGAGGGCACGACTTCAAGCGAGGGTCCTCCCATGTCGTCTGCTTGGTCGTGTTGTCAATGAAGTAACTGGAATACCGATGCACGATACTTAAAGAGCACTTCACACGATCAATCGAAGTCTGAAGATAGTGTCGGCAGACGCCCAAATACGGGCATCGAAACTTTGTTCTCAATTCAGAATTGAGAGCAAAGTTAAACTTGCATTCGATGCCCCTGTTTGGGTGTCATCAGACTTGAACTGATCGTGTGAAGGCCACTCTATATAAACATAATGATTGATTTCCATTGCATCATTTACAAGTGTGAATTAATATATTACACTATGTAACGTAATTTTTGTCCCTGGCAATTGTTATTTCCTAATTCTGTAATTGCAAGGCTCACAAAAATGCCCATTTTCCCCCATGGAACTTTGCTTTTGTATTAAATACTTGTATTATATATATATATATACTAGTGTTGTATTGAAGAAAGTCAAATTGAAAATTCACGGGCCGTAGCGCAAACGTAAAGTTCTAGCACCGAATTTTTTGTTCATAATTTTTAGGTACGGAAAAAGTGGAACGTTATAGTTTCAATCGAGGGGAAAGACAAAAGTAAAGTTTTGTCACCGAGTGTGACCGGAAGATTTCCTGGTTCTGGGCGTCGTCGAGAACTTGTTGCAATTTATTACAACCACGTGATGTCACAGTTTGCCAAACGAACCCAGCTACTCTGCCGGTGAGCAAATTTGGCTGGCATTCATCATTCAAGTATTATTTATTTACGTTAACGTAGAATTTCTAAGCTCTGCTGTCCATTATGGCTAAAGTTGCTGTAAGGTTACCGCGGCTCCAGATATGCCTTACAGACTTCTATCATTTGTACCCACATTACTTCTTTCCATTTTCTTTGTTGATTATTCTTCATCTTTTCTTCCTCTCCTTTACTAATCTGCTGTATCTATGCTCAGGAAATCCTGTGTGGGAACACACCTGTGCATAGATGCTGCTCTTTCTGAAGTCAATGCTGAACGGTTCCTTTATTTCTCTCTTGGAATCGTATACCATGTGGCAAGAGAGCGCTAACGAACGATCTTATCCTTGGTCAGTGTTGGAACTGTATAGTGACCGCGTGGCCGGGGTGGAATCCTTTAGTACGGTGAGATGTGTACTCCGAACATCACTCCTTCTGACGCAACCTCCCTCCCGTCACCCATAACAACTGCAAGCAACGCTCCATCTTCTCTCACCGAGATCAATAACGACCAACCAGTCCGCGCCTAAACGTTTGCCTCTTGCAGACAGCGCAACGTTCGCTCGGCGGCAATCGGTGCCGCGTTGTAACCGGCCGCGCTGCGAGTGACGGTATCTAGAGGAGCCGCGATTGCTGATTTCTATCGAAAACTGCTTTCATCGATTGCAATGATGGCCTAGGGTAGGTGAGGGGAATCGTGCTGAAAATTGACTGGGTCGTTTTATTGTAGAAAACTGTACTCCAAAATGATATTGAAAAAACGAAATGTTGCGTCGTAATCCGTTAATTTAATTTTTTATATCAGTTGCAAAACACTTGAATCAAGGATTGCACGAAAAAATACAGATAAGAACGGTTTTGTTCACACTCTTGTAGAGATGATGGATTTTGCCCTCCCTTTTCTCGAAGCCAATGTTCTATTCCAATTTTTGAAGTTCGTTGAACACCATCTGTATATTTGAAATACACAGCTGAGTGAAAAATGTTTTTGTATTTTGGGGCTGACCTATAACTTAGAAGCATTCCCCCAAATACTAAGTGGAGTGCCTGAATACTCTCCAAGGGTTACAACTGATGGATTCTGTTCCTTATATTTTTTGATATCTTCTCTCCAGACGGATGCACAATAAGTAATACAACGGAGACCAAACGAAGCTTGATGCACGAGTTGATGCATTAGTTTGTAGTGTTGCACGTACAATTTTTATACTTTTTCTCTTTGGAAACTTCGCGTATGGGTGCAGCCGCCCTTATGTAGGCGCAAACGGGCTCGGTATTTGACGTACGTCCTTTTTTGATTAGTCCGGTCAATCCTCGCTTGCTCTTTTCTTTCACTATTAATTTGATAAGCGGGTGGTGATTCTTGATGGTCGATATTGAAAAATAAAATTCAGAACTGATTTAAACTTACACGTATGCGAATAAATTTGATATGCGCCTCTTTTTGTGAATTTCAATGAATTACTAAATTTTCGAATAAATCAATAAATTTATAAAATGATGCCTGGGAAACCCATGCTGTGCTTTCAAATCATGAACATTGTTTTTAATTACGTTAGAATAGAAGTAATACCTGTACTCGGTACTAACTGTACTGAGAGATATTATAGTATACACATTTTTAAGGTGAATTTAACTCAAAATTGAATCATATGTCCTGTATGCCAGTAGCTTATTCAAATGTCTAACTTCTACACCCACGCCTGACGATTCATCCGGCAATGTCCGTCCGGCAAATTTTTACTGGAGAAAGTAGGTGCTCTAACCAATGTCGGCTCTACCTAATAACTACAATAAAGCGCCGTGATTCACGAGTTTTTAAGTTATGAAAAGTTGAATTTACATGTTTTTTTTGAGGCTCTAGACTATAACTCACGAATTTGTACCCTGCATCACCAATTCATGAATTTCACTTTGACTCAGAACCAACATCTACTACTCGTGAAATACGGCGGCTACTCAATTCATGTTGCAGCTCTACTTAATCATTAATCTAGTGATTTCTGCTTTACGTAAATTTTTGCATCCAAAAAAATTACTCGTTGGCAAGAATACAATTCCAAGATTACAATTGTAAAACTTAGTTTTATCGATTGAAATTTTTTTCCATAACCTAGTAATGATTTTTTTTTGTTGAATAATGTAACGTAAAATTAATGAAATTTATTTCAGGTACGCGTGCTTTCGAATTCTGTGCTCTGGGCTGTGCTAACGCGCTAGTGAAGCTGAGGTGTAAAGCGCACAAACAACTAGTGTACCCTAACTAGAATAACAAACAATAATAACGCAAGGCAATATTATTTTTGTTTCTAGATATTACACGTCATTGTCTAGCCATTTAATACAAGAGTATAGAAAATGACTACTATTGCTACGAAACTTTGCTTTTGTATTATACGAGTATCACTTTCATTATTGATAATGAAAAGGGGCAAACGTGAAAATTCATTATCGCCCGAATACAAAACTCAAGTTGTAGCATTAAAATTAATTATGTTTTCATTTCATAGAGCTATGAAGGAGTAGGAAATTATACTTTTAACCTAGTAACAAGATATGTGAAATTATGTTACAGTGTTATGAACAATATACTTACTATCGTCCTGTTCTGAAATCGAACTTAGCGTCCCACCCCGGTGGGAGACCTTGGAAACATTCCCACCGTCCTGCCATGTTTTACGTTTTCTTGGACCGCACGCACGTCACCCTGCCTCTATTCCACTGAAAAATGGTTCGCCGCGACGTCCACAAGTCGAGGCAGCTTGCAGACGACACCGCGTCCTGGCTCACACTGAAGCGCAGATGGAAAACCATCATTCGTTCGGGCTCGCGTGATTCTTTCCTCGCATCTACGATTATTTTCAACTTCTTACCCGATTCCTAGTGTCTCTTAGAATAGTTACGTACGCTAGGATAATTGCCTGCGTATTCGGGGAAAATAAAAGCGAATAATAGTTAAGAGGAATTTTTTTGAAGATGTTTTTCCCTAGGAGCGTGCGCAGAGGCCACAGCATCTCCCATCCTTGCGCGCGCAAGTGCCTCCTTGGCCCTGCATGGCTTCCCTCTCACGTCGCTCTCGAGTTCGCTCCTTTCTGTCGAGTTTTGTTTCTTGACCTTCTTCCTCAAATGCGAGGTTATCTTCCTCAGCTTATTCTGTGACTTTCATCATAGTTGGCTTTGATGTGTTCCTATTGAAATGAAAGATATCTTTAGTCGTTGCGTGTTAGTAGTTTAATTTACATTATGAAAACAAACGTAGAAGAATGACGTATAATTCACGTTTAATGTCAATTTTTATTTTATTTTACTTCTGCGATACAAAGAAGTTCTCATTTGCAGCTAGCATAGGAACATTCTGTTTCGTTCGGGACCCTAATATTGCATGTTTGTGTTCCATATACCAATTTCTTTCAAGGAATTCAAAGTTCTCGCTGTACGAGAATCTCATCTATGAAAGTATCTGTAGTTGAAAGTCATGTCCAAAATATCAAGTCATTCATTATTTGAAAAATGACTTTCGATCTTCCCAAGCGACTACCACTGTCCCAAAATTTCGAGTAAAAAGTCTACTGGGTATCCATGTTTAGTCTTGGGTTTGCGAAAGAAATATTTTTATTCAATGTTTAAAATTGATTTTGAAAAGCGCATGATTTTGTTTACGTTATGTCAAGGGTTTGAAATTTTCTCACTACACTAACTTGAAATTTTTATCGTTCAAAGCAGTTTTACTGTTAGCGATAATCGATGGGTTTAGTAGTGGAATATTTAAACTGAACTTGACCTCATCGCAAAGCACCGGAAGGCGAGTAGCTTAGTAAGCTAATCATCATCATCTTCCATAGTAGTTTCTTCGGTACTGATACAAGTGATGGGAGGTTTCTGGGTCACTAGCTTGCCTAATGTATCTTTCAAATATTTCTGCTGACGGAAGAGTGATAATATTAAATTACTATTCAACATAATGAAGACACTGGTTGTGATGGTCGTTATTGATTTTACTATGTAACAAAATTTCACCGTTAGCTTGTTTCTGGATTTTATACCGTAATTTTAAATTACTTTATTGCCAAACACAATGGAAAAAAATGTTTTAATGCTAGAACTTCAATTTTTTGGTCAGGTCAATGAATTTTCCAATTGACCTTCCTTAAACATAATACCAGTAATAAATATAGAGCAAGTATAATACAAAATCAAAGCTTCATATGAATAAAAATGGGGACAGTAAAGGGAGTTTGGAATTAAGACGTAATCGACAGAAACAAGAAATCATGAGTGTTTTTAATGTTTTACAATATCTTATTGACGTGATAATATTTCTCTTCAGTCTACGAAGCCATTTGAAGCTCTTCAGGGAGGTGTCAAGAGCTTCAGCTGCATGGTTTGTTGATCTGGAAAGTGGGTTTGGGTCATGTTTTTTCAAAAGCCTCTTTTGTTAATGATTTCTTTTTAGGAAGTTGGGCCTGAACATGATATGTTCAAAGAAAATGTACGGGAATTTAAACTCAATCGAATTAGGTGAGGGGCTCGGGTTACGACCGTTTAATTATATAATTATCGAAGACATCTATCTGTTTTTGTGGCGATTTTAGTAGAGTTACCTCGGACATCATGAGCTATTAAGGCGGTATTAGTATAAGTAAATCTAACTAAATTTCTTATACTTCTAAATTGTGAAACATCTGCTTCTTGTGGTTATCGTTCTTTTTGATGATGGGGATTGAAAAGAATAAGACTTCGTGTGGACGTTTCAAGCTTTGTTTTATTCATTACTAAATATCCGCGATTACCTCTTAAACGGGTGTACTACTTTATTTACTGTACAATTATGAGTATAAACTATGAAAGGAAAGAACTTCCGTTCATTTCTTTCACAGGGTAGTACACTTTACATGTGTTGAAAATACTACAAGTTCGTATTTACGAATAAAGTTGAGAAACTTTGGAGTGATTCAAATTCCCAAATAACGGGGCCGTTTCTGTTGGATTAGTAATTGTACACGATGTTCCTTGAGAATGTAGAAAAATAATTTCTCGTCTCATGAGAGTCAGACCCAAGTGAAGTCCTCTGATTACTGATGGGCAAAGCGATTAGACCACTGTCGCTTCTGTTTCGTATGCACAGCCATCTTGGATATTATTGGATAAGTTCGGGTATTACGGCCCAGACCACTCTAATGTGCCGACTATTTAGGCATGTCGCGTTTACACTTCCTTTCCCAAGAGAAGAACTTCGCTCCAGAATATTGAACCGCAGACATCCTGACGGGGAGGTAATTACACCTTCACTTGCGCTACGATGCGACTTTTATATATGCTGGAAGAACTTCCCAGGAAATTGATTTTCTCCTTCGCCCGAAGTTAAAGCTTTGTTTCGGCTTTGTGGCCAGTGAGTGGCAGCTTCTGAACACCGGAAAATTATTGAATATATCCAGAACCTACAGTGCGCAATGTGTCTATTACTTTTCCATGATTTTTAACATCGGGTAAAACTGTTTTCATCTGTGAACTTCAAGAAATAAATTCTCAAGGCCAATTTTTGGGAGACTAAGTTTGCATGTATTATTAGAAACCCTTGTGGTAACCCTCGATAGTCTATATAGATTTTTATATCCCCTATTATACGGATACTATACTGCTAGTATTTCTTAACAAGTTAAATGCAGCGTTATTGTTCATATTCGTAGGCCTCCAGCTAATTTTTCGTTCAAAGCTAAATACAACCTTATCACCAGAATAATTTGACTCGGTGAAGAGTTAACGACGCATCCATTTGTCGACAGAGCGAGCGAGAGCTGAGGGTGATCAGGAGAGGTTCCCGGGCCCGAGAGTGGACATCAACTCGTGCAGATACAGACCAGGTATGAAATACATAACACGCCCTCTGGTATTTAACTGTTCAATAATATGTATACTTAACTAACGGTCGTAATTTTCTCTACCTGCAATCTCATTTTCTCTTCTGGATTAGAGGGTATGTGATTTTCGTTTGTTTACGAAAATTTTAAACATGTGAATGTATGAAGATTCTTGTATTCGCAGGTCAAAGTTGTGCAAATTTTGTATTTTTTCTTAATTAAAACGTGCGAGCGAGCCTCATTTATGAAAGTGAACCGGTAATTTCACCCTCTTCCAATGTTTGTTTACTACTGTTTCATAAAAGTTATGACCTTTTTGTTAATTTTCACTTAGCGTACTTAAGGTCATATCATCTATGTTGAAGGTCATCACAATTCTTCTTACTCACCTTAGTCAATTTATTCCGCTGGAAAGATACTCGAAAAGTACCATTTTCATTTAAAAAAAAAATTAAACAACGAATGATAGGGACATATCGAACACCAAACTGTGGACAGACTCCCAAACATCACCTTGGTCAGAAATCAAACGAAGAAGGCCGAAAGTGACACTGTCTCCTTGCTAATTAGCACCTCAAATAAAGTGCAATGGGAATATGGACTATTAGCCTACCTAAATGAGCACGTAACAACCGATTCTCACAACCTCCGCAGGGGAATCTGCAGTAGGGTAGATAGCCCAAGACAGCACTAAGGGAGGAACTTGACATTCGCTACTGATTGGAACTCAGGCTAACACTTTGGAACTCAGGCTAACTCACGGGATCATCCCGTGAGAAAAACTCCGTTGAGGGACGCCAAGTCTGCAAGAGCTTGTTAAGAAAACCGCATTCGTAGCACCCCGACTCGTTTTTTTGGATATTTTATTTATTCCAGCGCTGGAAACATGAAGAAACCAAATGGGTAAATAAAATGCTACTTTGTTCATTGTTCATTTATTACTTCATATACAATATGTACAAATGTAACAAACGTTAGGTTTTGCACAAAAATTCAATTGAGAGGAAACACCCTCTATAGGGACGCTAAAAATACCAGCGTCTGAAGAAAAACACTACTTTAAATACTTTGTAAAAGTCCTATAGGTAGAGTCCGAGATCATACGTCAAAAGTTCATGGCCAACGAAAGCTAACCTGTCTCTTTTACGCTAGTTTGTTCGGCGGGCTCGTTCAAATCTTGAGAGAGAGTTAATAATGTTCAGTTTGGCTTTTGATTTCATGGCAATTAGATGTACGACGCCTGGAAGAGCTCCAGGTGAGCGCTGCATAGTCACTCCTCTAAAATCAAACACTGATGGTTTGTTTAAAGAAAGCATATCGACCGAAATTTACTCAACGAAAAACAGGATTCTAAAAATGGATGGATATGAACATTAATATTTTTGTTTCGGTTATTTGTACCATATAGTCTACATTGATACTTCCAGATGAGAACGCCCCAAGCTATGTATGGCAACTGAACACCATATGCGTACAGCCTAGGTAAAGCGAGCTCGACCGCAGTTTTACACAACCGTGGCGCCATGTTTCATAATTGGGCCTGTTATATTACCGAAATTATTTTTAGATGCATTGCAATTTCGAAGTTAATATTTCGTGTACTAGGGACGATAGAAAAGGATATATGTAGCTGGAGAAACTTGTTCTAACAAAAACAACGGAAGTCTGATCTCATCATAAGGTATTTGCCAGAAAAGTGCTTATGGCACATGAGCGCTCTCGCTCAGTAGATTGACAGGGCCATAATGTCTGTAATGTTGATTATTTCTTGAACTTAGTTGAACATTTTGAAATAAAGTCTTAAGTTGTAAGTATGCTTTCAACCGTCCAATCATTGTTGTTGCTAATGAATCGTGCAAGACTAAGCACAAGCAGAAAAGTCTGAGAAGAGTGATGAACAAAATGTTCGTGATGTGGTGACCATGCAGTCCCCAATTTCAAAAAACTTCAAAGAATAATGCTGAAATGTTCTATATTTGCAGAAATACTTATTCGTTGCCATATCATTAGAGATGCACTGAAAGAGTGAAAAAACTCTGGCAATTTTAAGGTGATCTACAAGAATTGGAGCGCCACAGAGCCAATAACCTCTGTCGCCTGTACGGTTACCACAGTAAAACAATTAGAGAAGTTGTTGAGAACGAAACATAAACGTAAAGAGCGGGCGGTAAATGTCAAAAAGTTTTACAAGCTGTGAAATCGGTACCCTGAAGAACAAACATTTCTCCCTATATACTTCGTTATTAAATAAGATAGAAAAAATATAAAATTGTACTTACCATCTTTAGCTTTTGAATAGGATTTCAACTAATTTATTCCCTTAGAATGAAATAATAGAGGCGAAGAACATCTCAACGAGAAGAAAATTATAGAAGTACTCATGATAATATCATCAAAGACGCTCGTGCAGGAAATGGTTCACAAAAAACGTATATCCAGTAGGAGAAAGAAAAGAAGTATAAATAAAGTTAAACAAGATCCGTATACCTGCTGTGAGATGACTAAGCTCACAACAGTCTCCTTCAACATAATGTTAATAACACTGCTATGAGTAACTACTTCACCTGCTGGACAGCATGAATTCCCCCAAGGTGTACCGACATCGACATTTACTATCAGCTTGGAACATTTATTCATGAATCATTCTTCTCTTCCTTTGAGCGTTGTATCCCGAGAAGCCCTGAAGGGTAACCCTTTTCAGCTCGCATATCACTCTGGTGTTTCCATGTTGAGAAGTTAAGAACCCTGATGTAATTTATGCAAGAATATTAGTTTCAAATAAATTACCAAGCCTTCGATAAAAATTGAAGTCATTCGGTGAACATAACGGTCTTATTTGATCACACAAAATTGGCAAGTTCTTAGTTTCCTCTGCATGCGTCACTAACATCGCACCAGTTACGCCACCAGACAATTGGCGCACACTAAAGTGATTTAAGAAAAGATGCAATAAAACGATGTAATTAGAATAAAGTAAACAATTTTGTAGCGATAGTTTGGCTTCTGCAATTTGGCGGTTGATCAATGGTTCCTGGAAATTCGATGGAAATCGTATACTCAACCATACATACACACATTGCATTTGGTGCCCGTCGTACTGTACTATGACTAACATTCGCGACGAAATCAAGCTAAAACAGATATTCAATGGAACGCTCCGTAAACAGTGGACATCGTAGAGGAACCTTTTCTTAACTTATGAAGGTTTGTGAACCATGTCAGTAGTGGATACTGTAACAGAGTATTAAAGTAACGTTTAGATTTATCCGAGTTCCACCAGCGTGTTATATCAAGAAATCCTCGAATTCTTATTTTTTTGACCTTGTTAACGAGGAGTTGAAAGCAGATGTGTGTCCTATTTGGGTAGAATTATTTAGAAACTAATTTATGAGAAAGACGTCATTCTCTGTACCTGCCACCGGAGAGAGTAAAACACTGTGTCCTCTGAACCATAAGTATCTCAGTTGAAAGTCCTGAGTCGCAGGAAATTTTCAAAGTTGATGACAGTCCATGACTCGGGGAAATTAAGATGATAGTGTACGGAGCATAACAATACTGTTAAATTTATTCGAACAATATCCTGTTTCAGACACATCATAGCTCCCATAGACCATCATAAGAGTCCACAATATACAGGAAATTTTTTTAACAGGTACAGATTGACAATCGGGGAGGAAAGCGAATCGCAGTGTCTGCTTTCGGACAAATCACTCTCGCCAGAAGCTCTGTACGTTTAATAGGTCGCTCAGGCTACGTTACTAGGTAAAATCCGTCAAATCCTGATCAGCGCACTCCGACCAAAGTGACTTTTTTAAACTTCGGCTTTAGTCACGTCACAACAATATGTTTCATCAACACAATATTAGCAAATCATAACTACATTTTTTGCTTGTAGACGCATGACTACTCGTGACCCTCGGTGCTCGTTGTGTCAGCTTACAACGAAAATAAATTGGAAACACAAATTCGGTAGGTAGCATAGTAGTTTTACGACCGAGTTTATCTGAAAGATTGTAGATGTAACAACTTTCTCATGTTGGCGCAAACAGTAAATAGCTACACTTCAAGAAACTGTCGCAATTTCTGTTTTTCTGGGAACAATATCACGAATTTTATAAATAAACAATAAAATCTTTAAACATAGTATTGTTAAGCACAACTTATAGTCGTACGTACAGTCTTACTCATCACAACTTTCTAAAAAGACTGAAATACTAGGTTTGGCGAAAAGATCTAATTGTTTTGAACTAACAGTAACTCATTCCTGATGATTTTTTTTCTTGCTCACTTACGCAACATAAAAGGGTTAGTACAACACTACTACTTCACAGCTGCTAAGAAGTACCTTGTAAATCAGGTTTTAGGGATTGAAAGTTACGTCATCTAGTGGTGTCCATTCTTAGCGCTGTATTCAAGTCTTATGACGAAGCTGTCAACAACGCTCCCTAATGCTTGATTCAGTTAAGCATACATTTCGTATCATATGGCTCCTGAATGTTCGTTCAATTTGCATGATCTGTCCACTTGCATTCTGGATTTAAAATACCCCAACTAGATGAAATCACACATGCCGAGATCTGTGGTGAGGTAGCCCAAGCAATTTTACTATAATAAAATATCATACGATCAGAGAACTACACCCTTAATTACTAGAATGACACAGGCAGCTGATCAAGCTATCCGTCTTTCACTATGTTTACTCGCACAGTGAAAACTGTGGGCTCATTTGCGGTTACCTAGAGATGGTTCAGATCATGGTAAAGGTGGTGTCCAAAACCTGATACAGAATTAATGGTTAGAAGTCAGTCAATCGTTTTGCTTAATACGGCAATTTTACACATTACAGACGTGTAAAGAGCCCAAAGAAGTGTAGGGGATATTCGGTCTTGGTTTTAATGCTAAAAATGTTAGCCGTTTAATGTCATTACAATTAAAATTAAGACCGTCTCTGAAAAGTTGAACAAAATTAACATACTTGTACAAAAATCAGGAATTCATTTTAATAAACTCCACAAAACATTGACATGGGGAAATACCGAATACGTATTTTTATTTATTTATTATTAATGTGAAAACAGGCATAGTTTGTCATGGTAGCGTTACAAAAATTTAACTAAACGAGCAAAAAATGTTGATTTAGACTTTCCACCTAGAATGGAGTAGATCACGAGAGTGCTGGCAGCGCACGGGCAGTTTTCCTACCATCGTTGGACACATTCAGGTTTCAGGTTATCTATGGGACTGGGAGCCGGTAAACTTGCTTTGGTAAATAAAGATAACCCCTAACTTAAATAGAACTCTTACGAAACGAACAACAAATAATTTTAATTAATCATGGGCAAAATCAAAATTCTAGCGCTATACATTTCACTTGTTATTACGCTAAAATTTACTAGTAGAAGACGAATTCCAATAATGAGGAGCCACTAAATTTTTATTTTGCCATCATCGTGTAGCCCCATTTCAACGTGAATATAAGGCATAAGGTTAATTTTAAGACCTCTAATAATTTCAACTGATATTTTAAAGTGACTTGATAGGAAATTCCATTCACGGTAGCTACGAGAAAAATAATTGTCAATAGCGACAAATAAGAGGTTTCCTGAGTTCAAATTCAAACAGTCCGAAAAATTTAGCTCTACGTAGTTTTATTTATGACGCCAGAATAGTATTTTTTCTGCACTGTGGCGCGGAATATAGCGTGGGAAGTGAAATAGCGGCTCTGTCCGGAAAATGCTTCTACGATTGGTCATCAGATTTTGTTAATAGAGGATGCACATTAGGATTGTAAAATGCCGTGTACAGGTTTAAAAGATGGTTGTTCAGATGCAAGTAAATTTTTCAATACAATTACTTTTTGAGTTCTAGAAAATTGTTTCACGTACGTCGAATCATATCAGACATTTCATCCTAGCAAAGATGACAAGACGCAGGTAAAAGGGAACTTAATGATGCCGCCTACGCAAAGCCAATCACATGGCAAAACTTTGTATTATTCACGTTCTGTACGTACGCAGAATATTCTATTTTAACCTGTTAACGGTCACTGCACAGTGGCCGTGGGTGCATTCATACGGTATGTGTAATCGACAGCAACCGTGTGAATGCAACAACCACGCGGACATCATATGATGTTAATACCCATTAACAGGTTAATACTACCACAGAATTGGCGCAGTGATGCAAGACGATGTCGTGAAAATGAGATCAAGGAAAATTGTCTTCTGTAAAATTTTGTGACAAGCCTAGAATTTACCTTTTGTCAATTGTATCGAGCAAATATAAAAAATATAATTTTGATGGGTCAATTAATTTAATAAACGCACAATATCTTACAATCCGAGAAAAAGGTTGTACCAACCGATGTAATCAGTAGTGATGGAAACTAATACACTACCGCTCACTTGTGGTGAAATTCAAAATATACATCGAATTCACGTGAAAAACTTGTCCAATCAAGAATTCAGAGGAACTTGCGAATTTAGCGTTAAAAAATAAACATCTTGCATTCCTGTCAACGTTGAGCGAACACTTGGACACTTGCAAAAACTTATACAATGACGTATGAACGCAATCGATAAGCATCGGCAGCAAAACGTCAAAGGATCATAATACGAACTTTGACCAGGCGTCACAGTAGTAATTATCGTACAGATTGAATGCTTATACGCTACTTTGTAGCATATACTGCTAAATCGAATGTAGAAAACACCACACAAGTCTAGTAGATATTCTGTCATTGAGTTAGAGTACACTCACGAAACAAGTCTCTCACGTCAGAGAACACGAGTTAGCATTCAGGCTCCCGCTTGAAGATATTCATTTTCCCCTTTCTTTAGTGTTTGATTAGCTGTTGATTTTTAGAAACAGTACAGATTTAATAAAATATATTTTGTGAAACCGAGGAAGCTGGCAGGAAAATAGCTAGGGAGCGTCCTTTTTTCTTCTGCAGATATGAACCCACACCCTCGCATGGCGAGGATGAGCACATCTATTCACACGTAGACAGACTGACAGACATTGGCACGAGAGTAGGGACTGTCTAAAGCCAGCAACTGACTATACACACACACACACCATGAGGATGCTGCTGGTAATAAATAAAGGAAGCTAAGAGTACACAAGTGAATTTATACGCACGACTTGGGCAGTTATAATTATCATAATAATAATACTAATTACTTAATACACGCTAATAGGGTATTTACAAATCAATGGCAAAACGCAAGGGCCTGTACACTTTGGACAATTCAGTCACTACACCGTTTCTTCCAATAATAATATAGGCATTTTCTTAACTCCTTAATGGCCTAAGCATAACTTTAGGGAGAAGGAATGCTCTTCATATGTACATCATGAATGATCCCCTTAACGCATTCTAAATTACCTTCAAATACAATACTGTGTCTCAATAATACGTACCTGTTAACAAAACTAATAGTAGTAATAATTATAATTAAAATAATCATTACATATATAAGGACGAGGGACCTAATTAATTATGTTCTTCTAATAAAGAAGCAAAGTCTTGCGGTGCATTAAAATAGCTATTTATATCTAAGTGATCTATTTGTTGCTGAGTATTGTTGTTTGATGGATTTTTGGGATTATTGACGTTCGTTGAAGTATTGTGCGGGGAAGAGTTAGAAGTGGTGGGAGGATTCGGAGTTGGGGGCTGGGAAGTTCTGCCGGCGCTTGGAGGTCTCTGCTGCTGGGGTTGTTGACTGCTCGCTGGACCGCCGCTGCCGTTATTGTTAGGGGCATTTAAAGAACTACAAGAAGACGATGGCGGGACTGCAGGGTTGGCTTTGTTAGCAATAGAAGCAGGAGGGTTAGATCGAGACCCAGAGGTGGCGACACCAACGTCAGGCAACATGTTAGGAGTAGTGCCTCCAGAGGCTGAGTGACCCATGCTCGGGTTACTGAGGGGTCTACCGGGTCCTCCCATAGTAGCTGGAGAACGAGGGTGTTGCATCATGGCAGCAGGAGAACGGGGGTGGTTCATACCTCCCATGGAGGCAGGGCTGTGGGCCTGCCCCATGCCTCCCATGCTTGCAGGGCTAGATCCTCCCATATTGCCCATGTTGGCAGGGCTCATAGGGTGGTTCTGGCCACCATTCATCTGCACCATCCCAGCAGGGCTTCTGGCGCTCGGCATTCCTCCCACTCCCGCGTTTCTAGTCCCTGGTACAACGCCCCCCATCATATGAGGGGGTCCGCCGGCCCCTTGCATCTGGTTGGGGGGCACCATAGGACTAGACCCGCCACCTTGCAGGCTACCCATTTGACCCATCGCGCTCATTTGGCCACCTTGGCCTGGATACTGCGAAGTCACTTGAGCTCCGCCCATTCCACCACCACTCTGGCTCATTTGCAAGCCCATTCGCACCTGCTGGCGAGATAAAAAAAATTCAATTTAGGTCAACATTCACTAAATAAACTAAATAAAACTTATGCTATTTTGGAAGAAACGCGAAAAAGTTTTGATGCCTTTGTAATTCTATGAACATTTTCGCATGGAAAAGACTTTTAATGGACACAATGAAAGAAGTAGTCCGAACTTTAAGAACTTAACCTCTGACTTCTTAACGCAAGTGATGTTTTAAGCAGTGGGACTTTGATGCTGTAAGCACTACGGAAAAAGATACTCGCGGAGGTGTTTTTGGTTACGAAAATGATTTTCACGAAATGAACATTTAATAAAATAAAGTAATTTCAGGTTTTTCGAGCATATTGATATTTTCAAGTTTACTGGGGCAGAAAATATGCTTGTTGCAGAATTAAGGGAAAAAATGTCTTAGTCGTTATCTATACCCTCTAACAGGACCAATTGTTAACAGTTCTTTCGGCAACTTTTAATGTATACCAGACCAAAGCTTACAGATTAGTTATTAACTAGCTAGGCCCGCAGTAATATTATAATTTTTAGTACCTCAAGCGCTATCATTTCCTATACTAGAACATTGTTCCTTACACTTAGATATATTTTACTGTCTGATTACGCTTAGTGTTCATTCTTCATTTCTAACTCTCAAAATGCAAAAGTAGTCACTTCTTTCTTCTTCGTTTGCGTTTGTTTTTTGGACCACATTTCAGTTTCCAACATTTCGAAATAGATATTTTGTTCCTTATTCATGTCACATTTTTTCATCGTTCAGATTTCTGGCATTTGTAAGATAAGAGCTTCTTTTTCTCCACTAATATTGCTTCTGCTTTCTCAATCTTGCGTAAGAACGTTTCTCTTTTTCGTTGTTTGTTCTTAGTTTAATGTACTTTTCGCACGGCTTTTATTTTGAATAGCTTTAACCGACTCCAATTTCTTAAAATCATGTTCGACCTATTTCCAAAACGATTTTATTTCGAAAGCTTCAATTTCACAAGAAAAATTTGCTGATCTAGCGTAAACCCGTACCCTGGGTACGGATGCGAACCCAAATTTATAGTATTTTCTGTACAGAATGTCCACGAAAAATGTATCCCCAGATTTAAAATATTCATATTATGTTTCTATAAACACAATTATTTTTCTATAATTGTGTGTGCCAATCACGTTGGCACACACAATTACACGTTGTGTGTACCAGTCATTGCTGTAGGAGTTTATGCTGGAAATCCGCTGAAGGTGACAAAAACTTGAAACATAATATTGTAGCATTTTACCGGTCAAACCCGTCTAATCGAATTATGTTGGCTGCATAGTGTGCCCTCGCTATATATGCAGTCAAGAATGTAGGTATATGTACAACCCAAATGTTCTACGTCGTATGATATTTTTCACGGCGTTTGACTGCAGGAAAAAATTGAATTGAGATGGATGCGCCGGTCGAAAATGTTTTTCAGCGAGAAAAAATACATTTTTGAGAGCTTAAGAAATATATCGGAATGAAACTGTTGTATGGTATCATAGATACATATTATTGAAAATCGGTCGATACATTCTTTGTAAAAACCCTGTGTGTTACCATTTTTTCTTCTCTAATTATTATAAATCGTGACGCAGAAGAACGGAGGTGCAATCGTATTAATATTTAAACTAGCTTGATCCGTGGTGGTACCACTGTATTTAGCAGGTTCTAACGGTGTAATCTATCTACCTATCTATCTATATAATACTAAAACTCTGGTCGTCTTCGTTGCTTGAAACCGTGCACACGTTTGTCAGTCGGATCTGAGATATTATTTAAATTTATCAAAATCAAAGCGTATCCAGAAATATATATCCTTTGCATAATAGTTTTAACGATAAAAAGTTCATTTCTTTGGATGGTTCAAAAAGATACTTTGATGTATTCCTTGCCATGAAGCTATCGCAGTTCTGGCATGAGAGTATTTTCAAGTTAGAGGAAAGATGGAAACGCTTTGTGCAACAAAATGGTTAACATTTAGTTTATTAAAAATGTAATTGGTTATATTTATAGGTTTTTTGTCTCCCATATGAATCAGCATAAGCTTTTCTGGCAAACTGATGTTTTAGATAGAAATTTTATTTTCTCATTCGCGTTGGCTCTTCTTTATCTAGACTTCTGGTACTTGTAAGGTGTATTTATATAATTCATGTTACTTTTTCATTCTCTACTTCACTTTATAGTTCCATGTGAATATTGTCCCTCTCTTTTATGCTCTGTTTCTCCTCTTTTTCGGTTTAGAATGTTCAATATTTCTTGAGGTGTTAAATGCTTTCATTACGTGTGTCTTACTCGATTTGCTGTTTTTTGTGTTTCTCCATTCTAATTTATACAGCTTCAAACGATTCCAACTCCTATATTTGAAGTATTACAAAGCTTTCATTTGGTCAGAAAAAGTGTTCCTAATGTGGTATACAATTATCGTCTGCACCCTGGATTCAGAAATGAATCCAAATTCCCAGCTGATTTTATGTGCTGCCTATTTCTTCCAATCTAATTATTGGAAAGCGTGATAGACAAAGGAATGGATATTTCAATCTATCCTAATAATGCTAAGGTGTAGTTACTCATTTATTTCCTGTTCGCATTTAAAGGAATAAGGTAGATACGAGAAATTTACCGGGTAATAAATAAGCTAGACTAGGACAGAAAACGCAGTCCGTATAAGTGATACAGAAAATTAGGCCATTTCGCGTGACAATTGCTGAAAGTAAGAGCGTTCTTAAGGGATAAACGTAGTCGTAATTTGTCCCATTTTCAATAGGTTGCGTACACTAGTATTATTTAATATGAATTAATTCACAGGATGTCCCACAAGAATAACATTTCCCTTCAGAATAACATAAAGTCGTCTAATGTTGAGCCGATTTTAGCTCACCTATTCGCATTTAATCCATGCCTGTCATTACGCTGTATTGATGACACGTTCCTTCTACAAGTGTAGCGTCGAATTAAGCGAAATATTGGTATTCTACAGAGAGAAACTCCCAAGTTTTTGACTGGCTACTCGTGTTGTATATTGCGACTCTCAACTGCAAGACCGTCTGGCCAAGGCGAAAGGAGCTGAAGTGAGGGATACATTTTTATGAATATCCTGTATCAGGGCTGGCAAAACTCCATGATTCAAAGATATATGTATTTTTTGAGGGGGTTTACTGAATTTCATTGAGTAATAGTATTCCTTGGAGAGTTCTGTTTTCCCAATATATTGCCGCTCTTTTTGCCTTCATTTTTTAAATTTTTTTTTATAAATTTACCTTCAATATTGCCTCTCAGCCAATGGATGAGCCATAGCCCCGTAAACTACAGAGTCAGGTTAGCCCATCCATTGTTTTGGGGAGTCGCACTCCAAGAAGGGTCCCATGCAGAGGTCACGAGTTGTCTCCTGTTCATTTTTTTTACCTAGAATACGATGTAGAACTTATGAAATTTAATTTCCTTATTTTTGAACTTACATCCCGCCCAACCTCTATTATCCCTACTTAATTACAGCTGGTGTGCACGATTTCAAGCAGTAAACGTCGTCAGAGAACTAGACTGCCTGTGAGTACGGACGGCGATGCGACTCTCGCATCTATATATGGAGCAACAGACGAACGCATCAGCGTCATCTCTAAGAACTTCACGCCATCATCGACTCGCGATGGACTTCCTTAAAAGCTAAGTAAGCAAAGACTGCCTGAGACTCGTTGAGTCATTTCTATTGATTTATTTTTCAATTCGTAGTTGCTTGCTATTTTTTTGTTTTCCAGCGTCGTTCTTCATTTTTTAGATCTCTGAATGTTGTGAGCACTTCCAAACATTTGAAGTTCGCAGTAAAAGCCCTATTCATGTCGCGTCTCGTGTCCACGATACTATTGGACCTGTCCAGATTATTTTTCTCAAAAATGAAGGATAGGATTTAGTACTTGTATGGAAGTTCGTACGTGCGGGGACAAGCAATAGTCATCCGAATTTCAGCGAGCAATACATGTCGGTACGCGATCCATCAAAATGATGTAACTGGGCCAAATTTATTTTCAAAATGAACAAATTTGCAAGTGAAGCTAGTAATAGGTCCATATTGTTCCTCGCTTTCGTTAATATCCGATTCCTCAACAGATCAGGTAAATTTAACACGTTGGCCGCGATTTCCCCATACAGGTAAAATTTCATGTCGACAAATATCTCGGTTGTGAATGTAAAAATTAAGGATTTTGTTATCACAAATTTGGTTATCTTATTCATTTTCCTTCTAATCTAAACTAGCTTATTCGAGTAATGAACACAAATTTTATGAAAACTTAAAAATTTGTATCCATATATGTTAGTGCTTAAGTTAGGAATTTGTATTCATATATGTTAGTGCTTGAGTTACGTTGGGTTAGGTTAGATGATTGCTTGTACCAATATAGCGCACATCGCGGCCAACGTGTTCAATACTCTCATATCGCATTTTATCAAATAAAACATTGAATTACCTGCAGGTTACATTTATTTATGAAACGATATTCAGTACCCTATGTACGACCCTGTGCATTTCAGCGCGACATGCATTAATATGCTCCTATGAAATACAGGATGGCCCAGAAGTAAAGTACCCACCCTGCAATGAAATTGTGCCCTAAACATTTGTTAAACTATCAGTCCTACCAACATCAGTGAGGGTACCTTACTTTAGAGCCACCCTGTACTATAACACGTTGAAGGTAACATGCGATACACACCGATAGTCCAAAAAGTCAACTGAACACACTCATGCAGGTCTTTTATCAACGCGGGCTGATGAGACTAGTAAAATGAAAAGATAAAACCTGCCTAGCTATAAAAACTTAATCTCCCCTCGTGTAAATTACAGTACCTATACATAGGTGTAGATGGCGTGTCAGAATTTTTTTAAAGAAACTTTAACCAAAGGTTCGTCTCGGTGAAATACAAAGATTTCCCTAAAGTGGCACATTCCACACGCTTAGTAAACCTGTTAACGGCCGCTGCCCAGGTTGCCGGTGTTGCATTCCTCTTGTAATCGACAGCGACCGTGTGAATGCAACAACCCCGCGGACGTCATATGTCAGTACCCATTAACAGGTTAAAAGGTTACGGGGACTAGAAAGTTAGAGCGTGTTGGTAGAAAACTGCAGTCAAAGTTGGAACAAATTTTATTTATAGGTCATTCTAATGTTCATAAATATATGAACCTACTATTGTTACATAAATTTTTCAAAATGGCACTCACCGATATTCTTTCTTCAAATTCGATTTTTTCTTCACACATAGTAGCCCAGCTCTCGACTGATTTAATCCTCATTATTGTATTTCTCCTTTTCGACGTAGCCTATTTCCGGAAGTGCAGCTTATACGTCCTAAATTTTCGAAGTTCGTTCCCTTGAACGAACGCTCTGCTTAAGCGCCCAAAAGTTTAGATTCTAGAAATGAAGAAAAAACGAGCGAATGTTTCGAATTACTCACCTCACGACATGGATCCTGTGCGTATAACAATAAACCATGTATAACAAGCTTGTCGCATAACGCCCTGTGCTGTGTGACGCATTCTATTGACTCGTTCTCTTTTGAAAATGAACATTTCAAATTTGATGTCATCAATAAACTACGGTTATGAAAATGCTTCACGAAAACATTTTGAATAAAACTCATCAGCTTCATGGATATCATTTTAATTTTATTGTGAACGTACACAAATCAGCACACTTGAGTGTTGAAGCAATATGCCAGGAGACAGTGGCACCTAATTACTAAACGGAGAAGAAAGATGATAAACTTCAGGTAACAAGCTGACACGTCTAAATTTTACATAGGACTGCGAGGAACTGTAAAATATGGCCAAACCTATAAAACTAATAGCGTACTGAATATTATTTTCAGTTAGTGTACAGTTCCACATAAAATACGATTTCAAGAGAGAAGGGACCATTTAATGTAGGCTGTTGAAAACGGTGAAAAAAGTTAAGGTCGGAAAATCTATCTATAGTTGAGTAAAATGTCTCCTGGGTACCCCAGTTCCCACAGCATCCGATCGACATACCTAACCCTGTTATCTATCGTATGCACCATGAGAAAAGCGTCTTGAATAAATACTGAGCATGGAAAAATAAAAAAAACAAGAAATTTCGAAGTAACCGTCATATTTCATATCCACCGATTTCAATGGTAATTAAATAGAGTAAAAATAGTAAACAGTTTTACTTTTCTATTGCATTTTTTAAATAAGCCTAGTCAGAAAATTAAAAATACTTGAAAGCTATAAAATATGTAACAAGACCAACTTTGAAAAGAAGGAAGACTCGAGAGCGATGAAAACTCGGCTACGTGTATGATTGCGGCAAGAAACCTAACAATGACTATGAATTCAAGATTATACCTACAGAGGAACATAATTCTGTTAACGGTCACCGTCCAGTTGGCCGGTGTTGCATTCACATGGTATGTGCAACAGACAGCGACCGTGTTAATGCAACAACCACGCGGACATCATATGATGTCAATACCCGTTAACAGGTGAAGGATTGTCGTTGTCGTTTTTCACTGGTTGACGAATTGGAGCACTGGGTATCTACCCCCTCAGATGGGATGACAGAGGGCATCAACAACAATTATTTTCTTGCATACTCGTCGATTGTTGAGCTATGAGTCCTACACTAATCCGGATAGCTAATCTGAACCTGATCGAGCTTGATGGATAACTGCTTTGAAATAAATATAAGGTTCCAGTGCAACAATTTTACCCACGATGCGAATGGGTCTCTCATGCTACAAACAAAGATCTTTCACCAAGTGAAGTGTTACAGCCGTTGATTTGTAAGCGCGTATTCGTGAGCAAGGGGGATTCATAACAGTCGGTATTAATGAGTGCAGCAGGACTGAAACTTGCAGGACTGAAACTCGCACTCGCAGGATTAGAACTTGCAGGACTGGAACTTGCAGGACTGGAACTCGAAGAACCGTTATAAGGAATCTCGCCGTAGGGAACCGAGCCTTGGTTTCCAGTGGTCGGAGTACCACGAACTAAGAAACTGCTTCTATCGATCACTCCCCAGGTACCTAATGTGAAATTTGTAGGACGTTCGCCATTATGGGCAGAAAATTGTTCTCCATTAAAGCTATTTGGAACAGCAGTCGGTTCTGAATTCTGTTGCTGATCTTTAGGTACCCTAGGAGCTCTTGGTTTACGGGGAGCTCTTGGTTTGGGAGGAGCTCTTGGTTTGGGAGCAGCTTTTGGTTTGGGAGGAGCTTTTGGTTTGGGAGGAGCTCTTTGTGCCTTAGGCATAGGAGGCTGTTTATTTGCTTTTGGTCTAGCAGGAGCCTTTGCGTAGGGCAAATCTACGGGCATGCAGAGAGTAGAATCACTGCCAGTGTTGTTCATGTTGACTTCAGCGATCATTTTACATGCTTCTCGTAACGAATTAATATCCAACTTACTCAGGGGCGAACGTTTAGTAGAACCATATTGTTCTCCTGAGCCATTACTTGTGCACTGCTCAGTCATGAGATCGGTTCCATTTAGGGGAAAGAATTTCCCGGGTCCAAAATCTGTCGGTTGACTGATCCCATAATTAGGAAAGTTTGTTCCTCTACTACGACGTGCCACCAGACGATTCCTCCCAAATCCTGGAGAAATAAATTTCCCGCTTTGATTCATCGGTTCGTTTGTGGCAAACAAGGAAGACGGAGTTCTACAAGAAGCTGCAGTCAAATGATGTACCGGATTGAACTGGAAATTGAAATTGGAAGCGTCAAACCTGCAAGCATTTGGATTTTCTCTCCTACTTGTGTCAGTTGCTACATTAGTCGCAGCAGGGAAAGAAGAGTTGGACGAACAGTTGACCGAGGAGTGTGAATTGGAAACAAAATGGGGTGTCTTCGCGACAGTGAAAGAGTGTGCTCCAGCTAGTTTGTTACTAACTTGGAATGGTAAACCCACATTACCGCGAAGAGTAGAAATTTCTCCATTTGTACTTTGAGATCCAGAATTCGAGTATCCCTCGCAGTTTGTGCGAATATTGCCGTAGGATAGCGCGTTGTTACTTGCGTCAGTGCTCTGACTATGTGAGACGGAAACACGGCTTCTGTCATCAATACTTGGAGCACAGGAAGTGGGAACGTCAAACCTGTTAGGTATGGAATAATGAGAGCATTCTGCACTGCTGCCATTTAGATGAGCTGACTGTGAGGTTAGTGAAGGTAAAGCAAACTGCTCACGCGGGTGTTTGGCTGACGTGTTTGAGCTTGAGTTTGGCGATTGCTTTGCGATCCAATTACGGCTAAGTGCTTTAGAGCTGAGGCTCACCTGCCCCGAGCCCATTGGGCCAGTCATGCCAGGTTGCATCCTTGAGCCAGGATTCATCCCTGACGCCACCATTCCCGGGCCCTGAATGCCTCCTGCCATGCCAGGTTGCATGGCCGCTGCTGCCATGGGCCCCTGCATGCCCGCGGACATGGCTGCGGCACCGCCAGACATGGCCATCATGGGCATCATCTGGGACGAGCCGCGCTGCATTCCCATCATTTGAGAATTTGCTGTCATAATTCCGCCTGCACAAAGGAAAGGGGTATTAGCAAAACATGCAACCCAGCGCTCCTATGTCAAAAAGAGTCCTTCATTCAAAACAGTAGCCTGATAGAAGTACCAATAAAAATGAATACGGACATACGTATATATATATATGTGTGTGTGTGTGTATATGTATATATATACACATATGTGTAAATGTGTATATATGGATATGTATATATATGTACNTATATATATATATGTATATATTATGAATAGAAACTATAACCAAAATGGCGAATAGCTTCATTAACCATTTCTGCAGTTGCAAGAGTGTTCAGATTCCTTCATTTATGCTGGGGAAACAAGTAGCTTATGAACGCTAAAGACTCAGACGGAAAAGAACACATCATATAGTAAGAGGATGTACAGTAATAAATAAAACCTCGACGGCAACAGTAACCGTTGTCAAACACTCTTTGGGAACAATAATAGATGACGCAAAGTTGGACTGTACCCGAAAAAGAAGTATATAAAATGAACCAAGGGGGGGAGCAAAATTGAGGCTAAGGCATTCAGGGTCACGAGTCTACTTCATTCTAGGCATGTATGCATGTAAGGAATTAAAAAAGGTTCATAGCGTATTAATAATAAATAGAATAATTACTTCCAGTATTATTTGAATGTCAAGTAAGAAAAATTATTGAATTTCGTGCGCGTCCCTCCGGAGATTTTCCTTCCGGTCTGAGAAAAAAGGCGTGAACGAGACCACGAGTTGTGATAGTCCATTCACAGAATGAGAATGAAATACCGAATGTCGTGACTACGTTCACATAGCAATGCATAAATTAAAGTGTGGTGAAGTTGTTTCAAAGACCTTTTAATAAATTATAAGCAGCAAGTGGTCAAAAGAATATTGAATTTAGAGGAGAATAAAAAGCGTACCAGATGCGCAAAGCCACTTCAAGTAAGGAGAGCTCGCGATTTCAAAATATCGAGCTTCATACATAAAAGGACCATGGAATATATTGCATATTTTTAATGAAGAAACGGCGATGACTTCCTCTTCACAACATCTCTATCAAGAAGCTAAAAGCTGAGGCATAATACAGTTATTCAGAAAAAGTGATGACAGATCAACTGTGATCATTAAAAGCTTCCACAAATGCATGTTTTTATTTATAATGACATGTGCCTTATCATTTTAGATTCCCCACAAACAATGTTTAATTCTTCCAAATCAAGAGGAAACGAAGGTGCTTATCCGGCCTTCCCTCTCATAACAAGCATTTTTTTCCCCACAATATTCACTATTTTTTAAGCCTTCTCTCGCTCGTACCAAAAAGCTTCGCGGACCCAAATGGGAGTGGAATAAATAACGCTTCAGTGACTCGGACTACCTCCCACCGAAAAAGAAGGGACCATTTACTATGAACTGTATAAAACAAGGTATCAATGCATAAACTGTGTTTCCACACAGGATCCACAGCGCATAGAACCAGCAAGTGAAGAAAGAAGAGAAAAAAGACAAAGAAAAGATGAAGAAGAGACGGAAAAAATGAAGGAAGCAAAATGGACACGAGAGACAGAAGTTCCGAAAGCCTATCTATAGCTGAGGTTACCTAAAATACTTCCTGGGGACGCTAGTCCCCATAGCATACGATAGGCAAACTTACTATCCAACTCTATTGCTATCTTGTGCCCTCTGAGGGATGCCTAAATACTTATTATGTATATTCATTGCCATGACTTCATGCAACCAAGTAGTCGGTTGTATTTGTTAAGCATCTGAGGAATTATTAACCTTTTAAATTATAATACAAAAAAAAACCTAAAGGACGGCACCGTCCCCAGTTGTCAAAATTAGCCTCGCCAGAACCTTACTACGAAACTATGCCACCGTGAAGTGATGTTATCAGTACGAGAGTCACTATTTTACATGCAAGTAACGAAACTGCTACACACAACATCCAGCAGCAGTAATTACAAGACCCAACGCCTCATAGTTAGTCACTTTGAAAGAGTCGAACACTTGCCTTGCTGCTGCTGATGGGGATGTCCAGGGTAGCCAGTTGGTCTCATCATCATACCGGCAGTCTGGCCTCGCTGTGCCATCATCATGTGGCTCCATTCAGGTCTCGTGGGCTGCATTTGTGAGGACACTAGACCCGTGGGCCCAACGTTGACATTTGGAGGACAGGACCTTTGCATCATGGCTGCTCTGCTTGCAACAGGGCCCTGGCTCCCCGCCATCGGGCCTTGTCCCACGACGGACATTGATGCAGGAGAGGTCATAGTTCCAGCGATGGACGAGGCCTGGGACGGGTGAGGCATGGCCAGAGATGAAGGGAGGCTGGTGGTGGGCGCAGGGGAAGATACAGGACCTGTGGGGCCTCCAGGCTTCATGGCAGGGAGACTAGGAGGCAAATTCTGAGGCTGCTGTCCCATGCTTGCGGGGTTGGACGGCGATGGGCCCCCAGCACCCATCATGGACGAGGGGGCGGATGCCCCATTACTGATGCTCACCATACTGCCCCCGCCCATGCCAGGTCTAAGCCCAGGTCTCATGCTTGGATATACCATTTGGCCCATGCCTTGCCCCATCGCTTGGGGCATGGGCTGCGCCATCATTTGTTGCTGCTGCATGATAGTCGTGGCATGTCGATATTCAGGTGGGGGTGGTCTCGGCAGCATCTGACCTCCCTGGTTCACCATAATCTGGTGTTGCTGGCTGGAGGTCATGGCCCTCATCATCCCAGGGCCAATCATCTGGTTGGGATAGCGGGGCGGCTGTCCAGGGTTCATTCCCGAGAATTGTTGGCCCATAGGTGATGGATAAAACATGTCTTGTGGCGTCATTTTCCCATCAGCTCCCATGGCCATCTGGAAATAAACAAGTTTGTGTAAGAACGCACGCGCTAAGATACATAATCCAAATAGGGGCAATTAACGCATATGTAAATCGCATCAATATTTCTCAATAGCTACTGTGCAGTATTGTATAGAAGAACGTAGCATTATTTGAAATTAATAAGAGGAAAAATGTGTCCCCTTAATCATTAAAATACACATCAGTCACAAAACCCATGAGATTGGTCATAGTATCTATTTTCTTATCCATTATTTTTGTCACTCACTAATCCTGAAAGTTTTACATTTTTTTTTCAATCTATTTCTTTCTAAAAGGGGAACATATACGCTTGCTTAACCATAATATAATTTACACTTCAAGGCTTTGGCCGAAACACATAATTACGAACAACAACACATTGTGCAAAACAACTTTCTTTTCAAATAGTTTAAATATTTTTCCTGGTTCGAAAACTAAAGATAAAGATTGATTCATTTATTTACCTCCTAACTTGATATGAACCAAGCAAATAAAAACTAGATATTCTTTGCGAGTAACTTGAGTGATGGAGAACAAGTCGCTTAGTTAGAATGAAGACACCTGCCAACAGGCTTGCCTTTAGATAAAAACTAACTTCGACGCAGTTTACAGAACGTACTAAAAGTTTGTGTAAAAGACAATGTGCATCGCATCATAGCCTACGTTATACATGTTACACAGGCAGCAGGGACAATAGCTTCCAATTGTAGGCACATCCTCCTCTATTAACTCGCATCAGGGCTGGGCAGCGACCCCTTCGTGCTACGATACACGATGTCCTATAAATATTTAATGTTAAGACTAAAAATTAAACTAAAATTGACCAACCTAAGCCAAGAGACATAGCGAATTAATCGCTTAAAATAAATATAAACTAGTATTTTCATAGTCATACGTTTATGCTTTTGCAGAGGACGGGAGTTTTAATGTGCGTTCTGTGGGTGAATTTAACGCATCTCCTAATTTTCCTTCTGACAGCAATGACTTCTGTATTTTAATTTCATCAAAAAAGTTGAAATTTTGAAAGCAAAATGCAGTCAAAAAGCATCACTATCCCATCTGCCTAACTCCTAATTTTGGATGGAAATAAAACCATTAGTAGCCATGAGCAAATTATCGATGACCTCACCTGAGCACCTGGCGACAAAGATGAAGGCCTATGGTAGGGCGGCCGGACTCCTCCTGGGCCTCTCATGGCTCCATATTGACCCATGGCTCCAGCTCCAGGTTGTCCAGGATAGGTCCCCATGGGGGACATTCGTGAAAATCCTTGCATACCTCCGATCATTCCACCGGGACCTCCACCAGCTCCCTGCTGCTGCATAGGCATCATTTGTTGCATGTGGATCTGGTGTTGCTGCTGTTGCATAGTCATCTGAGGGTCTCCGACAGACACTGCAGACTGGGAGAGTACACTACTGGGGGCTCCTGAAACGGAGCCGGTGTTGGACGGAGTATGGGCAGGACTCTGTTGAGGCCCATTTGGCTGAGGAGGGCCTCCATTGTTGTGTATAAGTTGCTGCTGCTGTTGCGGCTGAAGAGACCCACTGCCCTGTTGCTGGGCATGTTGTTGCTGCTGGGCTAATCCACTTTGTTGCTGAGCAGCGGCCATCTGGGCGTGTTGTTGGCTCATGTGTTGTTGCTGTTGGTGCTGCTGGGCAGCCAATTGCGGGTTAAGGTGCTGATGATGCATATGCGAGGGAGTCGGAACTTTAGGGATACTATGAGGTGTGGACGTTAAGGTATTAATAGTTGAAGAGGAGTTTGTGACTCCACAGGTTACGCCACTTGAAATTTGCGCGGTACTTTGACTAGATGGTGTAGACATAGAAGACGATTGTTGCTGCATACTTGGAGCACAAGGAATTTGTTGCTGTTGAGGATGTACGCCACTACTTTGACTATGACTGGGGTTCATTTGTTGCTGTTGTTGCGATTGAGGCTGCATTTGCATTCCAGAATTAGCCAACTGTTGTTGATGCTGCATGTGCATCATGTGTCTTTTCTTCAATTCAACTTCCGTTAGGGAAGATGGAGATTGGTTATTGAATAAAGGTTGGCTCGGGTTCATACCCTGAGAATACATTTGATGGGAGGAGCCATTCTGTCCCATTACCTGTGAATTGCTCATACTTGAGTAGGGCGCAAAATCATTGAATGCCTGAGGACGACCGGGACCCACAGGGCCTATGTGCTGCTTCTGGTGCACTTGAGCCATATTTTTTAGAGTGGTTGCAGCAGGGCTATCTCCAGCTTGAGGGGGCATACCTCCCATGCCTGGAGGCAAACCACTAACTCCTCTAACCTTGGGCATAGGAGCATGCGTGTTTTGGTAAGTCGAAGAAGCACTAGATGTTAGTCCAGATGAAGATGCTGGAAACTGGGAGGATGAAGACTGCGTCAATGGGATGCTAACAGGGGGCTGTTGGTTGCTATACTGATGGGCGAAAGAAGCAGGGGAAGGGACAGACACCGAAGATGGAGTCGAGGAGGGAGTGGACTGCTGTACAGTGGACAACTGTTGTTGTTGCTGTTGTAGTTGTTGTTGTTGGGTCTGTTGTAGACTTGGGCTGGTGCTATTCGTCATTGCACCAACGTCATTACTACTTGCACTCGTCGCTTCACCATTTTCAGGTCCTCCAATATTCAAAGCATCATAGTCATTGCCCAGGGAAAAACCTGATGCATTGCTATCTTCAGGTCTAGTGCCCAAAAGATCTACGTCATCAAAATCAATGTCTGTTAGATCCATCCCATCGAAATTTGACAAGTCCCCAAAAAGATCATTTGGCAAGTCAGGCATTTCGGACCCCATACCATCTTCTTTCTTGATATCGTCCAGCAAGGGACAAAGGAGGTTTGTGTCCAAGAGATTGCTGGCCATGCTGTTACTGCTCCCATCACCCCCAGTGACAGACATGTGAGGTACAGGAGAGTCGCTTTTCTTCAAATTTTGCAGCTGCTGGACCATCTGAAACTCAGAGATATCAACATTGGGTCCATTTCCCATAGCCGACGTAGTAGACGCTACAGCAGCTGAGGTTGCCACTCCGGCAGAAGATGACGCCATGGTGTTATTTGTATTGGTGTGGTTTGTTGCATAGGGCCCCGTGCCACAGCTGGAAGAGGCCCCAGAAGGGTTAATGAGATGAGCTGGGCCAGAAAGACGAGGTTTCTTAGATGGATTCTCAGGAGGATCGTCGGAGGCCGCCTCATGGCCACGCGCCAGCATCTTGATTTGCTGCAACATAAGTTATAGATATGAGCTCGGCTATGCAGCTTATGCTAATCATCTCACACCCATATAATACCTTATTATTATCAACTCAGCCATTTCAGCTCATATCAATACATGTACACTCAAACTTCCAAGTATACTACATACTTCGAAAAACTTTTAAATTAAACTATGTAGATATTTCAAGTACCTATACTATGTACAACAAGCTATCAGCTCTAATAACCTATTTGAGAACTTGTTAAAACATCAAGCTCAGATTTACATAAAACAATATTCTTATGCATACAAGTATCAAGTGAAACACCAATACTGAATAAGTTGATAAAAAAAGTGCTCCTATAGCAAACTGATAATGCTCAAAACACCCGAAATTTTTTTACAATTACAAGTAGAGTGTTAAAAATGAGCGCAAATATATCCAGCAAAAGAATTAGCTGCACCTTAAGTTTTGATGATTTTCTATGTAGCTATGATTGATAATATTTATGGCAACTGAGTGCATAATAACTTTAACCAATAAACATGAACTCAGTATATGCTCATAACATTTAATTTAACATGTAGCTCAGAGTCTTGTCAGCTTCTTTTCAAACTTTTGACATGCAAGCAGGGAAAATTGTGACAAAAGTATTGAAAGTTTTCTATGGTCCTAGAACTTAGTATCACAAAAATAAATAGTTCACGGATATGTACAACTAAGTGGGTTTTGAAGATATGATAAAATTTAAAAATGGACTACTGCCAAAATTAAATGGGATTTGCTACAATCATTTAAAATTAAAATTCACTGGAAGCGAAATGTATACATAATGTACAAAACAATGGTGTTAATTCATTTCATTCAGAATTAACTTAATAAAATGGTCATAAAGGAGCAATTTCACTCACCCCCATGCTTGACAGAGGAGGTTGCTCTAACTTCTTTTCTTTTTTTGAGGTTGACTTCTTGTTCTTGGATTCAATCTGGCGCTGGTTTAGTGTAAGGGTCCGCTTGTGCTCAGTTTCGTACGCGGCCTGGAAGGTGGTCTCGAGGTGAGAGCCTCGGGAGTTGTGCTCTACTCTATACTGGCTGATTCTTCTCTTCAAGCGATCTACCACAACTTGTCGGCCTTGTTGCAAGTCGGCCATAGTACTACTACCACCACCAAGGGGCTCATTTGGGGTTGCCTGAGGCTGGGACGGGCCCGCTACAGCACAGGAGGAGGGACCGGTTCCAGGACCGGCTGAACCCGCCAGAACCGCAGAGACGCAAGTGCCTGACGCGGCCAGGATGGGAGCACGTGGTACTAATGAAAAAATTAAGTTATTGCTTTCAACTGGCCTTTGGGCTCAAATCTAGGACAGAATAATTTGGGGCGAAACTGAGTCACTCCCCACGGTGCAAGGTCTTCGAGGTGGAGGAGGTAGACAACGATCACTTGGTGTTTTCTTGATCAAACTTCCGTCCACACAAGAACTTCAGAGGTGAAGCTTGTGCTTTGTGCTTGGAGATGGGTGTCTCATTAGCCCAAACCTGCACAGCAAGGGAAAGAATTAGAAAATTTGTATCAAAACAGTTTAGTACAGCATTTCTTATCTAATTCAAGATCTGACAAGTAGCCCATTATAAAATTAAAAACTGCAAAAATATCCACCTAAGAACTGAGACTCCATATCCATCAAAATGATTTACATGAATGACTGATGAAATTCATTTAATCATCAACCATATAATTTTCTCTCTCATGAAAAAATACATAAAATGGTAATTAATTCCAACTGTTGTGCAACTGAATTGTAAACATTAGGTATATAACACTCAAGTTGCTCCACTTTCTGTTCACCAGGTCTTCTAAACACAAGTTGCCATTTTCAATAGCTTTAATATGCACAATTATATTATTTAATAACTATGGAAAATGCTTTATTGAACAACAAAGCAATAAATGGCAAAAAAAATTATTCAAGTACTATTACCTGCCATTTTTTCAGTTTTTTTGACTGTTATAAGTTGCATTCATCACCTACCCAGTAATCTATGGAGCTACCAACTTGTTCACTAGTTTTTTTTTCTAACCTGAGACCATGATTGCATTTTCCCATTTTGGATTTGTATTTTTATGCTTTTAGTAAATTTATTCTGTTTTAGAAAAAGCACAGTAAAGAATAAACTTTAAGAATTTCCTAATACAGTAATACTGTTGATACAACATATGTTAAATTTAAACCTCTCACACTCAAATATATTTTCCAGGTTCATTTCATTAAGTTCTAAGTTTTAATATGTTATTAAGGCTCCAGAACAATGAAATTAATATTTAAAATGATATATCTATGAGGTAAAAATGGAAATTCCAACATAAATACTCCAGAACATGATCACAAAGGCTGAAATAAGAGCCATTAGTGCAACTACCATTTGTGTAACAAAACTTACTGTCAGGAGAATAAGCTAAATTTCCTGAAACTTTTCAATTTTCTGACCTGTCTTATATTTAATTCAGTAATGCCTTAGTTTGAAATATTTTAAAACAACTTCCTTGATTTATTTTCTATATGAGAACACATGAAAAGATAACCTTATTTGATGTAGCATACATAATCGCTATTCAACAGCAATTAGTTCAAAAGATATTTATTGCTAATTTTTATTCACAAATTTAATACCAGTTTACTTGCACTATTATTACCATCTTTCATCACTCCCGATACTGAAAACGTCACTGGGCTTTGACTCATTTAGTCAAAGCCCAGTCAAAGCTAACATCTAATTACTAAATCAATAAAAATATGTCAAACCTGAAAGTACTTCATTATCCTTACCATTTAATTTCAGAGTAACATCTTCACTTAGTCTCTGCACTGTTTAACAAGTAATTGCATTCTGCTTTAGATATGGGTGAGTTATATCATCTGACATGCACATGTACATGTACGATATATATTGCCTATGACTTCTATTGGGTAATATCATAATAACTGTACAATACATACAACATAATATACACTAATCAGTTTCTGCTAAAGAGCATAGATGGGCATCTGTTCAGACATACTGACATAGTGCATACTAAGTTGTTTGGAGTGATGAGATCTTGTAAGGACTGGCCATAGACACTCAGAATAGTCGAGCTGTGCCTATTCTGTTTATTCCCATTTTTGTTGGAAAGCTGTATCACATTGTGAATAGACTAATATTAATTCTGGTTATGGAAACAGTGTGTTGCACTCAATCCCACAACCCCTAGATAGCCAATCGCTGCCTGGCAAGAAAATATACCAGACAGATACTATACAGCAAGTATATCTTAGTGAGGCAACATAGGTATCCTCTAAAACTATGAACATAAACCAACAGAAAAAAGTATGCTTTGCATACTGCACTTCAAATATTAGTTTTCCATATAAGATGTCCTAGTCTTAATCTTATTACCTACGCAATTTAAGTAACCCAAAATGGCCTATCTTTTACTTAGAAAAAAAGTTCAAAAAGGTAAAATAATCTCAGTTTACTTCCTTTAAGGTTCAAAGACCAATAAGACTCGTATAACTTGTGTTAGAGTTGTTGAACAGTTTCCTTATGGATTCGAAATAAGTCAGTTTCCTGTACCTACACAATGACAACAGATAGAGACCCAGAGAATAAAAGAAGCATCAACATCCGTTTATGGGGTACTCATTCCCTGTCATGAATTCTTTCTTGCATGAAAGGAAAATTGCCATATCTAATATTTCTATTTGTTGTCTGAATATATTCAATCATGTGAGGACAGAAACAAGCACAAAATTCTCAGAAGTGAACTAGCTAGAACCCATCAAGCCAACTTTTCCCAATAAATATCTGTGCATCAGAATGTCTCCATTTTTTTTTATTTTAGTCCCATGAAAATATAAATGTGAAAATGGATATAATTTCCATCACAAACGTTTCACAGACGAATTCAAATCTTTGCTGAATTCTCTTTCAACTCAAATAAATCAATATATTTTTAAAAATTAACAAAAATTCAGATGACTCAACCTACGTATTGCAATAAATAAATTGAGTAGAAGTATAACTTTAATTCATTACAAATGTTCTGTTCAGTCAAAGGTTTACCAATTTTCAATTAACAGCTTCTATATTACTATGTAACAAAGACTTTCTCAACATTTTAGTTATCAAAAATCTTCACATTATTATATTATATTTGCTAGTTTAAAGCTCCCTATCCATATCAAGTTGATACAAAGAGAAAAAAGACCATCCAGTATGGACGGTAGAGACTTTAGAATTTGTGCACAGGTGTGTTCCCACACCGGATTCTGTGCACACAGAAACAGCAAGTTAAGATGGAAGAGGATAGAGAAAGAAAAGTAGAGACAGCCCAAAATATCTGAAAATTGAAAGAAGCAAAGTGGGCACAAGATAGAAGTCCAGAAGGCCTGAGGTAACCTAACAGTGCTTCCCTGAGGTTGCCAGTACTCATAGCATGGGATAGACAAACCTAACCCTACTGCTTATCCTATGCCCCTTAAAGGGAACGATACTTCAAAAAAATATATATATATCTACAGCAAACAACCTTCTAGCAACAAATTAAAAAAAATAGTACTACCAGAACAAGAAAGTGAGCAAATCTTCCAAGTTCAGTAATGCCTCAACACTTTGGCAAAGACAATTCGAATGTGCTTGTCTTTGTGGCAACCACACTCATTTCTACACTTCAAATTTCTCTTTCTGCAAGGGAACCATCCAGTGTAATTTTGTTCAAATATTTGAGAACTTTTTCTCATGGCAAAATTTTTTTGATATATCCTTCTTGATATATCAAAATTTGAAAACTGTACCTGCAAAACTGACTGTGCTTTGGGCAAAGAAAGAGAAAAATATAATTTTGATGAAGTTACATATTATTTACTTGCAAATGACATATTACTATACTTTGAAATCAATTTAGAATGGTTTAACTAAGTCCTGATTTGCTAGATTGCACATGAGCACATGAATTAGAAGGGAGCTGACCTTCTCTAAGAGTAGTTCAGTCTACAGTCCTGCTTCAGACTTTCATAACTCATGTGCCATGCAACAGCCATGTGACGTGATGCACACATGCATTGCAAACTTCTTTAATATCATTCTGGATTGTACATTGTATCAAATGCCTCTTGTCCACATAATTGATATGAATCCCTATAAAAATTATACATTTTTCATTCATTTGGTTTTCCTGACAAATGGATTTGTTGCATATCATCATAGAGAGTTTTTGGCCAACAATAATGATGGAAAACCTTATTTGATGGAAAATTTCAATGCAAACAGAAACTCAAACAATTTTTCTTTTGTTTGAAAAGTTTAAAGCCATATAAGAAAATCTGCAAATACAAAGCAAGCTGTGAAAATATTTGCAAGCCGTAATAAAACATTAGCTTGTTTCTACAAAAAGTGATTTTCAGTTTACATTCTCTGCATTGAAATGCACAAAAAGACCAACCCCATCATTCTTGAGCAAAAAGGTGTGTGATGTGGAATGATTAAAATTTTACATAAAAAATATAGGGAATTTAAGAATAGTTTTTCAATAAATTTTAAAAAATGACAGGAGCAGAATGAATTGTTTATCGAGTTACATAAGCATGCCAAATTTGGAAGGAATCCATTCCATAGGAAAAAAGTTTGCTTGGCTATCTTAAGGCTCCCTGAACCTCATACCACCCACAAAACTTATGTCACAAACCTCACTAACTCTTCAGACATTAAAATTGTTTCCAACTATTCTACTTGAACTATTTTTGTCACTTTACCATAAGCTTTTAAATAAGTTTCCCATTTTCCCTCCTCTTACAGCTTCTTTGTTTTTTTAAAACATTCAACTCATCAATGGTACATGTACTTCTTATGTAATGTGCAATAAGACTGTATTAAGCTTTTTATGAAGAACTAGCAACATCCTCATGTAGTTGCACAATAAAGTCCTTCAGGCTGTAAAGTGTTCAGTATGATCAATGTGCATAATCATACTAAGAAATTCCATCATCTTCAGGGAAGTATAAGTTCCTCAAGGAGTGAACTTGGTTATCAAGGGCCTGCAAATAATCTTATGATGCCACTTTGTTACTAAAGGGCTGCAAACTTAAGCCCAGAGCAAGTGAAAAATTCTATTGTGATTGAAAAGATTTGAGTCAATGACTGCTGGATGATATTTAAATATGTATTCATTGCAAAACCTGGTGCACTTCCCAATGTCATGTAGGAAGGCATCTGAAACTTGCTTGAAAATAGGCATACAAAATTATTGAAATTGATTATATTTTTGTCACTGTGTGAATAATAACATTGGTAGATACAGTTTTTCTGGCATGGCATCTCCAAATGAATTCTAGTTAATGTTGATGCACTGAATCTAAATATGCTATTAGTCATTTTCCAACATGTCAGGTTTTCACGATATGATGCATATATACATATGCATAAAGATGGATTGATAGGTATGAGAATTGGTAATTTTGTGTGTATGGTAAAAGAAATGCATGCAGAGATGTGCAAAATGCTTATCGTTTATGATTATGATACAGCTAAACCAACTTTCTTTTTTCAACATTCTGTCAAGCACAAGATCTGGAGCATCTTCCAACAATAGTAGTTGCCCATCATAATGTAGACCCATCTGATTTGGTTGCTTTAACGTCTTGACAAAACCGTTCACCATGTTCTTCACTAACATCTCCCAGGTTCTCTGGAAAATCACTCAAACAACTGTGGAAGAAGTGCAACTTGATGCTCATTCTACATCTTAGTGATTGAAAACTCAATAATAGTTTCTCCACAATTTTTTTATTACATCAGAGAAAGTATTCCAAGCCTCCACAGCAATCATTCATGAGATGAAGTAGAGCATCTCTGAGGTTCATCAAATATTCATCAACCCATTTTCTTCTCTTCACTCAGAGTTGGGAAGGTTGAACATGTGTGGTAGAAACAGCCTCCATTGCGATAAATGGCTTTCACAAATTGTTTTATCATACCACGATTTATGCGCAGTGAAGGAAAGATTATCTTCCGTTTTTTCTATGCACAAGAGTATCATTGATGATGCTCTTCTCACCAAGTGTCAAACTATTTCTTGGGGGTCATTCTTTTTTCACCCAGTGGGCTGCTGTCCCAGTTTCACTTACTGTCCCAATAACACAAGAAGTGGGGGTATTGAAGCATTTTACAATAATTGTGAAAGAAAGCTAAGTTAATGTTTGGAGGAAACTATATGAAGTTAGGGTATGGTGATAGTGCTAAAATGTGATGTGAAGGAGCAAATCTGAGACCAAATTTAGATTAAGACCCCACATTAATCTACAACAGATACTCTTCATCCCAGAAACTTTTTGATTTTACTTGTTGACAATTGTAATGTATCGAAAGCTTTTCATCAATATATCATATTATCTATTAAAACCCATACATAAAACCTATTTATAAAACTAGGTTTTGAAGATTATCCCAGGTACAATAGATGCATGGCAACCGTACCTATTCTGAAATTGATACAAGTGAAAAACGTGATGATTCATGATTCATTTTGTTCATCCTAATAAGATTATGTTTAATTAGCCAATATACTCTTAGTTACAATTATGACACTTTTATCATAAGAATTTACCATTTCAAAAAATGAGTACACAAAATTTGTATTCAGCTATAGGGCATTTTCCAGATAGACTACTTATACAATCATTGAAATAAGAACTAGGATTAGAAGCAATTTACAGAAAAAAAAGTAACAACTAAGTGACATGTCAATTTTTACTGAGCAAGTAGTCTATAGAAAGAATTTAAGCATGAGTAAAAATATTGCTTACAATAATGGTGTTCAAATGAAATAATGTACTCTCCTTTATCATAATTTTGTACCACTTCTAATTGCAGCTGAAACTAATGAAAGTCTTATACATAGTCTTACCAATCATCAGATAATTGAAGACCAATGTCCCTCTTCGTCACATGCACCTGAAAAGAAAGAAGCATACTATTCAATAACAAACAAGAAATTTACATGAGAAGTAAAGACACTACACTTTGAAATGATTTGGCCTGAAGGTTCAAAGGGAAGTACTAATATTGATGAAATATAACATTTATGAATAAGAAATTTCTTGAGTTAAGTAACAACTGTAAAGGTCTGAAGAAATAGATGCCAAGGTAATCATACCATGTAACAAAATTTCGCTGATGTTATGTTCCTCTGTCAAAACCATAATTTTCAATTTCTTTGATACTGAACAAAATTAGAACTTTGCTTCGAATTTGCCTTTCTTCAATATCGTTCCAGTAATAAATAAAACACAAATGTGATACAAAGGCTAAAATTTAAAAGAATCCTTGGCATATCATTATTATGCGCTAAAGGAAGTTAGGATATAACACTTAATAGCCAGGAGTAAATAATATGTTACTTAAGCGCAATCGCCAACCTGTTGACAGCGACAGCAGCACGGGTCAAAGGCCCACGCGCTCACATCCCTCGCCACAAAGTAGGGCTATTGCACAACGAAATCGTTTATAATAAATACGAGAAATAAGAAATAAGTGAAGCTGGAATTGACGAGTAACAAGCAACTCTCAGTGTTAATAACTCTTACTGTTAAGATCGTCGATTAAACTACAGGAGAGTTCAACTCGACTCAGTTAAAAAAAATTGACTGACGGCTTAATTTTTATGCAGCATTAACAAGTTGCTTCCAAAGTGGGTCATATATGGTACACGCGATCATCTAACCTAAACTAAT
>VOMN01052370.1:0-13955 GCA_014899125.1 Orchestia grillus | reverse complement strand
TCTTCGTCATTCCTCATTCGATTGTAAACCTGTATCTGATGTAACTTACTTGTGGTAAATAAATGTTTCCAATGTTTCCAAATGCTTCTACTCGTGCTCTACCTTCGTTGTCTGCCTTCATCGACCAAGAAGCTGTAGTTATGTCGTAGTAACTATCATTTAGTGCGAACATTTGGTATAAATCGTGCCCTCAGAAGTCGTACGTTCTATTGAACAACAGTTAGGTAGCGCCAGTAATTTTGCTTGATTGGGTCACTTCATATTAATCGAATCCTTAATGGAGCGAAATGAAAATTATCATATGTGAACAAGCTGAACACGTTATAGAAATTGTGTTCTTAATGATCATTGAGTTCTAAAAATCGGTCTTATATGTTTTGCTATAAATTTTTTTGAAATATTGCAGGCGTCCAATTAGCGCTGCACCTTATTTTTTGACACATGCTAGTCTGCTAATAGCCAGGGTCAGGAGCGGAAATTCATTTCAGACTATCTCACGAATTTAAAGAGAAGTCATCTTATCACTCAACATTACGGAACTATCTCTTTGTCATTCTATAAAATAATAACTTTCACTATTGAAGTAGCATTATTCTTGGAGACAAATCGTACATGGAACTCTGAAATATATATTATTTATTTCGTCTGCTGTTAATGATTTGAAAAAAAATGACGGTACGCCTATGAATGTTGAATATGACGAAGCGTTGCTTGTGCTCTGGTAAATTATTCGTGTGCTGTTTACGCCTGTAGTGCAACAGGCTAACAAAGATTACATGAAGAGACGAGAATGAATAAAGCCGTCGAGTTAACAGCTTTTATTTTCTACCCGGCGGAGTCCGCGCCTGCTCGACACCGGTCACCCTGAAAACGAGAAAAAATTGGCTAGGATAATTTTGCACGAGCGTGCACGACATGAGCACCTCAGTACCTGGGTTGTTGACGGTGCATGGTACATGGAGTGAGAATGGTTTATTTTAATTAACGCACGATCTACGAGATATGAGCTTGTCCGTGTCTGGAAGCCCGGCACTAATTCATCATTGTTTTCTAAAATCAGAAGTGCATAAATTTACTCGGAATAAAGAACATTGTTCACGATTTCTTTGACACAATGTATGACTAAACTAATTAACTCATTGATATTTTGAGGGATCAAAAACATGCTAAAATCTATAAGTTTATTATTGCTTTGAATTAGCAATATCTATTTCATGCGAAATTCACGTTAGAAATTCATATATTGCCAATGAATTTAATCAAAAGCTGTTCTCAAATCAAAATTAAATCGAAATTCACTTTCCTCCTCGTGTTTGCTCAATTCATTTGAGTGAACCATTTCCTTTGCGCCGCGGACGTGACCCAAATGGACAAGCGCGAGAGTGTTATGAAGCAGAATTCGTATGAAAATCATGTCCCGCGTTGCAAGAAGCTCGTCTCTATTCAGGCGAGTCTCATTGGGATGAGAGGACGAGGGTGATGTGACTCAGCCACTAGGTATCCATGATACGCCATGACCGATACTGACTCGGTGGCAGGCAGCATTCAATTCCAGAAGTGAGGCACAGAAAGCAATTCGACTTACTCTCTCGGAAACTAAGAGCAGTGGATTGTATCATGACCTACGGCAGGGGGGTCATTATCATCCCTGGCACCCACAATGGCTTTCAGAGCCCAAAAGTCGACTGGTGTTGCATGCCGTGTTCCCATCTTGACACCTTGCGCGCCGAGGCGCCGTTTGAGCAAAATCGAAGTCCTGGTTAGGCGTGGGGAAGAAGAATGGCTCGCATGGAAATGAAAATGGCTCTTAAACAGATGGAAGTTTTTGAACGCTGAAATTAAACCATACAGAGGAAATTGTACCTGAAAAAAACATTTTTCTTGAAACAGAGTCGAAGACATAGTTTTTTTAAATGAAGTCTGCTAAGCTATAGCACCGAAAAAGAATTTTCGCTGACTTTATTTGGCAAAGTCGAGTTAAGTATTTCTTTATTAGACGTATTCGGGTTAAGTATTTTCTTAATTAAGTGTCATATGAGAAGAAAGATATTTCTAAAATTGAAAGTACTTTCACTAAATGAGGTAAAATATACGTGAAAACATCATCCTGTCGAACTTGGTTCAACTTTCCCAAACGATGTCGCGATGAGCAAAAGTAATTGAAAGTTCAAGTCTGTGAAAACAGATGAAATGCTTTCGAAACAATGGTTCTCTTACTTTGGAAGAGAGAGTCATCCCTTGAAGCTACATTTATGTGTAGCGAAGGAGAAATTGACTTATTGAAGACAATGGTTGTATTTCGTAGCTAGATGCAGTGTATTGAGAACTGAAAAACGTTCTCAGAAATGGACTACACCGCAAGGTGTAGTTCTCAACTGCGACACAATACGACTGCGTAGTTTACGAAGCGCAAGTTTCTCTCCCGCATGTTGTGTGGCGTGAGTGCCACAGAGCGCGTGTCACGTTCCCGCATGCGGTGTTGCGTGAGTGCCACAAGGCGCATGTCACGCTCCCGCATGTTGTGTTGCGTGAGTGCCACAAGGCGCATGTCACACTCGAGAAAATCCTTGCAAAGCATCAGGATTAACTGAGAAATACTGCGAGTATTTTTCAAGCAATCTGTGACGACCTGAGAAGTATATCTCCTGAGTAAATTACACAAAGGATATGTGCGGCAGGGCATTGTGCGACATCATCATGAGGCCTCCTGGACACATGTGCTTACCTTAATAAGCTAGTGATGCTGGGAAACCGTGAAGATTGCCTCCAGTGCGCACTATTGATTAGCGAGCGGTTATTGCCTTCTAGGAATGGTGGCTCTTGTTATTGCGATCTTGGTGTGTCTGAGAGCTGTGGGAAATATTTAGATTATGGAACAAGATTGTGTCGATGCTAGTCCCCGGTAAATAAATAACTACTAGAATGTATCAAGCGGACAAAATTTTTCGAATGTGCCGTAAATACATATATGAGATGGCGTCTATACCATCCTCTCATATGATGACGCCAACCGGTGCGACCGTATATGAGTATTTAGTGCCAACCGTATATATGATGATGCTAACCATTACGAAAATAAAGAAGCTAATTATATTATAAATAAAATATTTAATAACAATCATCCCATAAATGAAACTTGAGACTTTAATTATATGTTTCTAATTATGCTTTCTTAATGGTGTGGTATAATTTCCTATTCTCGAGTTATTTACTACGTATTCCGGAACCATAATCTTATAAAATCCAAGGTCAAAGATAGAGTGCAAAAGTGACACCTAAAGCTCGCGAAGACTTATCGAAAAATGAAGGCAATTTGAGTAAAATAAACTATCAAATGAACATCTCCCTGAAAGACGGGTGCAAATAACGTAGACTTTTTACTGTTTTACGTTTCACTGAAGTAATTTCACGTTCGATAAGATATTTCCGGGATACAACATCCTGGTAATAAATTTCAGGCATTGAAAATATTTTCGATTGCTCTGAAGTATAAGTAGGAGGATTGCATTTAAAGAACCTGAAATTTGGAACATAAAATGTACATTCAGGATGCGCAATCAGTACGAAATCCTTTTCATTTCAATGTATTATTCTGCATTCTATGCAGGGTTTCTGGTTATCAATCTCATTTTTGGTTCACGGATAAATTCGAATGACTGGAACGTCAATTCTCTGAAGGAAAGGTGATAATTTTAAAAGAGAAGTGTTCGGACAGACACAGTAAGAGTTTCTGAACTTGACCCGAGTTCGAAGACCACAAAATGATCTCTCGTTGGAACTGTAAATCAGTCGGAAGAGAAGGTCAAGGGAGGAAGCGTAGCTGGAAAGTCCTCGAGAATTAAGCAGGATTCGAGAGCCTAGTTTGATGAGCTGCTCCAGAGGGTGCACTGGAATGAGTGGGTGGGGCTGAACAGATTATTGACTCTCGTAGCATGAGACTACACTGCTTATGTACGTCAGGGGAGCTGAACAATGAAACATTTCATGAATTCCAATCATAATGGGCGCATTAAGGAAAATTAGGCTGGATATAAATTGTAGTTGAACATAAGCATGATGGTAGGTTAGCCTTAGTAATTACTGTAGACGAGGCACATGAGCCACAATGCATATCAGAGGTGGATATATCAGTGATATCAATTAGATCAATGGACTATTAAGGTACTCCTGCGTTAATACTCCATCTGTGATATGAATGCTTATGGTATAGAAAAACAATACCTGGGGTATATCAATATTTCTATTTCATATCTCTGACCGACTTTTATGATATCTGAAAAAATCTCTTCCCAGTTTAACAGCTGTAAATGCTTTTTTAGCCACTGTACCTAACAGCACTGTACCTCACAGCACTGTACCTCACATCACTGTATCTCTCAACAGTTTCGACAGCATTCACAAAATTTACATCAGTTCGTAGCAGAAAGAAGCTGCCCGCCTCACAAATGAAGGAGTGACCTGACTGTCGCCATTGAGTCGGGGAGTACGATCGACTTAAATTCGATCTCTTCCACTGCTGGGGACTAATTCCCTCAGTCACCAAAAACGCTCTTCAGTAACGTGAGACTAAGATCAGCTGTGAAAATGACACGCGTGTGACGTAGGACTGAGGAGATCAGTCCCATGCAGCAAAAGAGTTTATATTTCTGCAAGTAAACTCGGTTACTTATTTCCTTAGTCATCCATATAATAAATTAACACGCATGCATTCATTGTTTTCGCCGTGCTCAAAATATCGTCAGTCAATTCACTGTCAATCTATATATCATTGTTTATTCTTAATTATTTCTTATGCATTCATACGAACATTTTTTGTACCAGAAATCGGTAAAGCAAATGTAGAGAAGACTTTACCTATAGGACACACAAGTCTGCAAATAATACAATCCCAGTAGAGAGAAATAAATTTTAAGAAATAAAACGTTATCATCTTGAATTACTTCAGGCTAATGCCATTTGAATTCGAATATTCCAATTGAAATAAAAACAAGCGAGGGAAGGCCTAAGAATCGTCTCTCGGGTATAATAAAATACCTTCATCTTACGCTCGTCGTCTTACCTCGGAGCTTCGAGAATATTCTCGTTGAGATATTTCAGCTTGGCGGACCTGCAGGCAAATTGCCTTCACGGCGACACCTCTGCGTCGCATCTCACAAAGTTTAAACGCTAAAAGATATTCGTGGGGTCCCTGGAAAGCCTTTTATAACGAGCCATTACCACTGGAAATCTCTACGATAACTATGGCCCGCATCTACATCAGAATGTAGAGATGGGCTGCGGGGTTCCTGATTTTCATCTCCAGTGATTGTAGGCGATATAAATTTTGAGTCAATTTTAAGTCAATTTTAAAATGAGTTCTCTCTGAACTACTAAAATTACATTCCAATATATGAATTTAAATTCGTGTATTGGACTCCTAAACAAACCCGTAAATGTTTTATCTGCCTATGAACGAAAAATAAATTTTTTAAAGGAAATTCAAAATTAATAAATTTTAAGTTTGTGTACATGACTCAAAGTGAGCACAAAACACTCCGTTGGTCGCCCGCAGAGACAAGAGAACGCGTACGCCCATTCGTGAGCGCTGTGAGGGCACAAAAGAAAGCTAGTAACTTCGCACAGCTTGCATGGCAGGGCATCATTTGAGGGACCTGAAGCGCGAGGGTGCGCGACTCAGCTGCAGTTGGGAATTTCAAACAAATCCAACAGCTCGGTGGAACTCTGACGCAGCTATAGCTAATAATGAATTGCAGCTGTGAACGCTAGTTATGTTCGACAATTATGGCTGTGAGCAGTAGCAATTTGTTCAATAATTGTAACTGTGAACAGTAGCTTTATTTAACAAATGTTGCTATAAACAATTGCTTTGTTAAACAATCTCGGCTGTCAGCAGTAGCTTTATTTTACAAATGTTACTGTGAATATTAAATGTGTTCAACAATTACTGATGCGAACGGTAGCTTTATTTTTTACAAATGTTTCTGTGAACGCTAGATTTGTTCAGTAATTGGGCTATGAACAGCAGCTTCGTTTACAAATGTTGCTGCGAACAGTAACTTTGTTCAACAGTTATGGCTGTGAACAGTAACTATGTTCAACATTTATGGCTGTGATCAGTAACTTTGTTCAACAGTTATGGCTGTGAACAGTAACTTTGTTCAACAGTTATGGCTGCGAACAGGAGCTTTGTTCGACAGTGTAAAAATTCTGAAACACTCTTGAAATTTTTCCAGTCCATCTCGTTAGTGCAGGATGATTTTCAATACGGGACCTAAACGAATATTTAATTACTGTAATATTATTGAATGTATTTTTAAAAAACAAAGTATTTATCAACTCGTGTTAAATACTAGTTTTATTGGAAATGTTTGTAACCCAGATACACAGTCTGATATAAAAACAACGTGCCATACGACTACTGTGAATATGAAGAATATTATATTCAATAAGTAATCGGAATAAAACTAGCATTTATCAGGATTTTACAAATATTTTTTCCTAAATCCATTCAATAGTACAGAAGCTATTAGGTTTTCTCTTATGCCCCATATTTAAAAATCACCCTATACAATTTTGAGGATTCACGTTCAGCTGCGACAGATATGGGTGTTGAACCAACCGAATGAGTGCACTCATTTACGTTAGTGATTAGTAATGAAATCTCTTCACAAAATGGCAGCTATTTCGATGCGTGCTCGACGTATTTCCATTCATTTGAGAAACTATATATGGGATTTTTACTTAATGAAACTTTTACCTACGGACGGTGCCGTAAAATTGAGCGGTGATTAATTTTAAATTTCAAAATTATAAGCGAGTAAAGTTATTAAAATGCCATGCCTATAAGACCATCTGCATTTGGGCATCCGTGTGAATTTGTAACTTAAGCTTTCGGCATGCCAACATTTTTGGTCGCAGTGTGAATTGAGGTTCCTGTATTGAGGCAGTCGTCTAAATTAAAACTTCTGTTTCCTGTAAACCAACATTTTCGGTGTCCGTATCAATTTAAAGCTTCTGCCTTCGTAACCCGATATTTACAAACAAGATGAAAGTGTACCAAACCCGCTGTCAATTAGCTCCAAAACAAACTGTATTCGAAGATTGATTTGCATAAAATAGAAAGTTTGCTCAAATTAAGCATTGAAACTCGTGCCATTTCACAGGATTTTCTGCTAACATGCTAACAGTAATATTTTGAGATGTCATGAGCAGGCAAATTTAAAACTGCCTTTCTAAGGCCCTCAGGTGTCGATGCAGATACTAATTCACTGCATAGATTTTCTGATCGTTTTCACGGTCTGTGCGCAAAATGGCTTTTCGGATACGAAATACTGCTCACAATAACTTCTCTGAGCCACGCTCGAGTCGTCCTACTAAATGTCAGAGGAAACTTGCTTCTCATTCCACGAGCCGAGATTATCATTTTTGCACCAGCATGCGAACGTCGTTACTTGTTAATTAGGCAGCACGCAACGCATGTCTGCGTACGTCAGTGAGAAGCTTGTCGACCTGCTGTTCTTGTGTTGCTGTGTGTTGTCTGAATGCTGTGTCGTGAAAGTTATGTATTATATGGTGTGTGTACTGTGGGGAATTATCTCGTGCTATGACTGTATGGTCTGTGTGTTGAATGGACACAGCAATGTACGGATGCTGTATAGTTTGCGTGCAAGAAATCATGTTTAAATGGCGATTAGTTTCAATTTTATTTTAGATTTAAGCATATGTATACTTCATGCTAACATTTGCTCATCATTAGCACTGATGATATAGACTGTATAATGTATGGCCGCTGAAAGAAGGTGAAAGATAGTTTGCGCTGAAAGATAGTTTACGTGAAAGAAGCTGTGCCGGAATGGCGATCATTTTCAATTCTATTTTCAATAGAAGTATCGATGTATCTTACAGAACGCATGATAGCATTAGCTCATCATTAAAACTGATCATATATATTAAATAACCCGTTCGTGGAGTACCTTAAAAAATTTACTTACGGAAGTAAAGTCATTCTCTGAGTTTGATGATAATCATTTTAGGCACGTCAATTGGGAAACAGATTTCCCTCTCATGAGGCCATGATGCAGGCACGAAGTATTTCCAATTCAAACGAGATCAATTTTTCAAAACGCTTGGGGAGACCCCGCAAAATATCATCATGAAATGAAAAGAAAGCCATCATGAGATGCTTTGTGTCAAAAATCAGGGCCTCGTCCCAGGAATTCGAATCCCGCTTTTCTGTTCGGGTCCCACCCTATAATTAGAACATTCCTCGCAGTTTTCTTGGGAAAGAATCGCTCCAGAATTGCGTGGTGGGATGCTCGAGGGTGAAGAGCAATCTTCTGCAATATTTAGGCTTGGATGGAATATTAATATCCTTGCCCTTGCAGCGAAAATTTCAATTTTTACCATTAGAAATCCAATTGATATCTCTGACCTCGGGGGAAGTTTTCTACTGAATTTTTGAGTTCGGGTTTAAGGAGAATTCATGATGAAAATTTAAGGTACATCTGATTGTGTTCTTTTTAGCATGTGGCTTCCTAAGCTGAAGAATGTTGATTAAGTAAGAAGTTTGACTTTTTCCTGCTCATTTTTGCTTCATTTTCAAGAACACTTGAATTTGAATCTGATCAACTATCACTTGTATTATGAGGCGTAGCTCTTTTTATTCATTCAAGAAATGCCCTTCAGGAATTCTTCAGAAATGCTTTCTTCAAATGTATATCTCTTGTAATTTTTGCATGTATATAATTCTTGCCATTCACACGTACTTATGTGCGGAGAGCGCAAAATTCATTCAATTCTCATAAGCGTTGCAATTTCTCATCCCGGTACTTGGTTGTGCTCTACACTGATATTTCCTGAAGTCACTTCACTATACCTGTACTCTAATGCTTCTTCACTTCACAATACCCCGTAATTTTGATTATTTCAAGTTACTTTACTGCAGCCGCATGCACTCTCAATTCCTCGAGTCACTTTATTGTGCCCGGTCGTTTTATTCTTTCAAGTCACATTAATGTAGCCTGCACACTTAATTCTTCGAGTCCCTGTACCACACCCCGAATTTGTAACGTGCCTCTCCTCCAGCCAGCACTCTTAATTCTTCGTTAACTAGCCCAGCCACCGCTGCTGATGGTCCCGCTAGTCCGTAAACTTCAGTAGTTTGAGCCTCAAGTCCAGGCTGATGAACGAATCATAAGCGAATTGTTTCATCATAAGATTCAAGATACTAAACTGAGACCTTAAGTAGCAGTCCCCTTGTCATCAAATTTGTACCTCGTAATTCTGCGTTTTCTATGCACTTAATTTTTGTATTTTCTTCATCTCCGGCGCACGTGTCTTTCTCGTATGTTTCCGTACGCTTTAATCATATTTGAACGTGTACATTTTAAACTAAAAATAGCTTCAATGAAATCATTAATGAATCACAGGCATTCTGGTCTTAGAGGGTGAAGTTAAGGCAAATTAAAAACTTAACTTTACTTGGAGTTTCTTGTTCATGGTGTACGTAGCCTCATGAAACACGCTAACTTTTCGTTATATTGCAGAAAAGTCACGCATGCTTTTTTTTGCACTTTACAAGTTTTTGTTCGTTAAAATGAAAAATCGTAAGACTATTTCGTAGTTGAAATTCCCTACGTTGTTCTAGGTTGTCCGTCTCCGTCAGCACAGAACAGAGACTTTCTTTTAAGCAAAAATTGCGCATTTCAAGGAGACTGCAGTCTTTGTCAACCACATTCTTTCACGAAACCTCATGAACGTCTAACTTCCCACGGCAAAAGAGTAACGTGACGTGAAGATTACTGAATTTTACATCAGCACCTCGAAAAACTGCTCGTTTTCTCGTACTCAGGCCATGCATTTCGGTAAAAGCGATGAAACGAATCGCGCTGTCACAAAAAGAACGTGCTGGCATCGGCGCTGAAGGCAGCAGCCGACCATTTCCTGCAGCAATTAGTTTATGGAGGCCATTGCGAATACCTGGCAAGTTGTGATGCGTTCCCTGGAAGTTGGCGAGCCGAGTTGCAGCCGTCAGCATTATTGCAGTAACTGGAGGTGTTGCAGCGCGTGGCAGTGAGGGCAGGGGGTCGTAACGCAACTTCGGACACGAGGTGCCGATATTGCAGAATTGCGCAGTGTTCAGCGACACGCGAGTTGATGGGCCAGCTTTGCCATACAGGCTTGTTACTTTTTAATGAATGTGACTTCATGTGAGGCACCGAGAGAGATATTATTCACTCCGAATTGGTTGCCCTGTTTTACGGGGTGCGGCTGGCCAGGATTTGGACGACGGGCACAGCTTAAGGCTGAATGGAGACGCCTGTTGGGCACAGCGAGAGAGATGCGATGTGTTACACCGGTGAGTATCCATCTCATTCAATTTAAGCATGAGTGACTTATTTTTAAATTTAAATTATTTAAAATTTTAAATATGTATAATTCGTCAAATCTACTGTAGTGATACTGTAATTTTAATACAGTCAGGCACATAAGCTATGCCTCATATATGTGCTAGATGTAGAACGCATTGACCTCACACAGTTACTCGGTATAGAAGGCGTTGACATCACCCGCTCTCAAAGCTCGAGCATTTGAGTTGGGAAAAGTTTGACACCACTCAGAAAAGCCTTTCGAAAGACTTGAATAACAAGGAAGTGCTGTGCGTGTCAGCATATCCCCAAAGTTCAGAGTTCGGGGTTCATAAATAAAAGAAGTGAGTAATTTTGTATCAGAAGTACATACATTCCAGTGATATTGTTAAATTATCGGTATAAATATAACATACATCACGTCTGTTACCCCTTTCTTATTGAGTTTCGAATGAAATCAGCGTTGAGTTTCAAGAAGACAGTAGACATGGAGCGGCCTCTGACCAAGCTCATGTCTCCTATATATATACTTTCTAATGACTTCCATTTACAGAGATTTCACTCCATGTAGCCGCTCGTCCTAATGGGGTTGTTGCAATGTGGATCAGATAGCGAAAATTTTATGACGTTTTTTACGCTGAATAATATTAAAAACACTGTTAAGAATTTAAAAAAGTAATCGTTTCCAGCGTAAACTAGGTGCATACTTATGCGTACGAAATGCATGAGAAGCGTGATATTTTCGATTTTCTTTTCGAACATTCATGTCTAACTAAAACATGAATCCTCTGTAGTAAAAATAAGAAGAAACATTTAAACTGACGAGGAAAAAAATTTACTGTTAATATTTTTTGTGCTCTGTTCATCGCCAGTGCAATTTTTGTCCTTGCTTGGCTGCGGAACAATAATTTCAATCATAAAATGGATTTCGAGGCTGTTGTTTCCGCCATCGCTGCTGCTTTCAATCATCTGAAAGTGTACAACGCAGCACAATTTTAATTTGGCATTGAGGACGACGCGTCGCAGCGGGACCGTCTCTTACAGTGCGGTGCATTGCGTTAGAATGTTCACATAAAGAGCGTTGCATCACAGCGCATCACGGTGGAAAGTAAATTTATTTGAAGGAGACAACATTATTTTTTAACGATTACAGTCTCTTCTTCAATCGACATTTACAAAGACTATTAATAAATATCAGGGACAAACTTTAGATTAAATCTTGGTTTACTTAAAAGAAACCAGGGTTTCAACACGTTCAATTATATCGTATGTTACTTTCGGCAGAATCAAAAATAGTTTTTCATTACTAATGGAAAGTTTACGTCCCTTAACATCTACCGAGACTGAGGTTAGCGCTGGTGCTTTTGACGCGTCGCTCTTTTGAGACGAAAGCCACTCGAACGATGACGGTTAAGGCGGGGTCGCAAGTCCACTCGAACGATGACGCTTTAAGGCGAGGTCGCAAGTCCACTCGAACGATGACGCGTTAAGGCGAGGTCGCAAGTCCACTCGAACGATGACGCGTTAAGGCGGGGTAACAAGTCCACCCGAACGATGACGCGTTAAGGAGAGGTCGCAAGAGAAATAATCAAATGGGACTGGTCAGAGGCGCTCGATAATTTGGCGGTACAATACTGAAGAGTAAGGAAAGAACACAGATAGATAATTAACTGAAGTCGTACTACCTAGTAGAACTTATTCCCCCATCAAAAATTATTTCAGCACAGAAGTCAACAGGAAACATACGTGGAAAAACACTCATGATTAGTTTCCCCACAACTTGAACTCCACAATCATGATGGAATTATTGAAGAGCAGCCCGAGGCTGTCAGTTCTCATCGTTTTTGGCTCTCAATTTACTATTTGGACAGCAGAATTATTTGGCTCTATTTTCGCTCGCCAATTCTGGCCTCTGAATATTTTCTCAGACTCGGGCGCTTCAGAGAACGCAGAGGCTCTTCAAAATGTTATCATAAACCGGCCGAAGATTTCGAAACCTTTGCGTAATTCGGAAAGTTAGGTTCCAGGCATGGATTAGCTTTTAAAACTCGTTATATTCTCGGCCAGAGTTAGCGAAAGATCTTTTGACAACTTTGGATAAAGGCGATGACAATTTTTAAGTGCGTTTACGCTATCAACTTTTCGCAAAAGTTTAGGCGGGCAGACTGGGCAACTCAGAACAGCAGCAAGGTTAAAATGCGTTTGAGAAGTTGTTCTTTTAAGAGTAATATAATATTTTTCTAAAGTGATTCAGAATGCATAACTTGGCGCAATGTAAACATTAATCTTTAGAGTTTGCACAAAAAATAAAACTACGGCTAGAATGCATTCGTACATTCAACTAAAATAAAGAGTTAAGAAGCTGTTTTGAAATTAATCGGATTGACACAAATTAAGAGTTTCAGATGATATGTAAGGCCTTGGATCCAAACTGTCACGGTAATTAAGAATGCACAGGAAAATTGACTGTCACCAATTCGGTTCTATTTTGAGAGTTTCAAGTAAGATGAATAGAAAAATTGAGCAAAATGTTAAAATTACGAGTGCGGCGGGCAGATAGTACTCCGACTGGCACGTTGTGGCGGATTAGTTCTGAGTAAATAATATCTTTTAACAATGATAGTGGAAATTTTCAGTAAATGCTGTCTAGAGAGAATAAAAGTCCCCGGAGCGAGACACAAAATGTTGACCACAGAACTCAGTCAATTGACCGACCTTTAATGTGCAATTTCGAATCACAAAAAGCAAGAAGAGGGCAGGAATCAGGGTACAATATGGGTTCACAAACCGCAAAAAGAAGCAGAAAAATATTGCACAATTTTATATCACAAACAGCAAAAGGAGGCAGTAATTATTGTACAATTTTATATCACAGACAGTAAGAAAAACACAGGAATTTTTGCATAATTTCATACCACAAGCAGCAAGAGGAGGCAGGAATTTGCCTCATCTCTGACGACGGTTTCAGAAAATGCTATGCTATGCGGACCTGGAGCTTACTGTTACATGTTGCTCCTTTTTGAAATCAGTTCACCTTTTCAAAAAGCAACAATGAAGTGATGCACTTCAAAGTAATGTGATTGTATCACTTTGAAAAAGTGAGCGCAATCACATTACTTTGATGCTTATGGTCCAATGAACGAATGTCAAATACGTGGAAGCGAAATAAATTGTAGCTTGTTCTGTTCATTTCCGAATTTGGAATGCAGGTGAATATTTACTTTATTGCAACTAACCGCACAGAGGGTTCTATTCCTCATATAGCCTTCATTTTGGTGTCATCGGATAGGATTTCTTTTCCTGAGTCGTGCAAATTTATATTTAAGATTTTTAAAAGGCATATGATAAAATGAAATGGTGAAAAATTACTTTATATTCTATAACTTGTCTCCCACTCCTGTGGTTCCTCCCGATTGCGTTAGGGTCACGCGTTAGGGTACCATTAAGGTTAGTTTAGGGTTAAGTTAAGGTTAAGTTAGGGTTACTTTACAGTAAGAAAGGTTAGGTTAAATTTATAAAGATTTGTTTCATTAATTTGACACAACGTTACTGTATCTAAACCACCTGAGACTTGCCCTCGTCTTAATC
>VOMN01052367.1:0-26097 GCA_014899125.1 Orchestia grillus | reverse complement strand
TACGAGAACTTTCATAATGTCTCTAAATGTTCATGGTAAGATCTACGGTGGTTGGATAGTTTGTCGTAGCGATTGAGGTGCCGCACGTCACTCCTCTCGTGCTTCTGGTATTGTATGTTACTGTCGCTGGAAAGCATCATGTTAGACCTATGCGCTGTTATATTTCCGATGCGAGAAATGCTTAGTTCCATTATTCATCGCGTATTATTTATTATGGCTTCTGTTTTTTTGGTATGCATTACATTCTCACGCGCCTCCTCCTTGATCGGAACGTACTCGGGTTACTCCTACGACTAGGGTCAATATTTTTTTGCTAGTCGTCATTTTCCTATTAATATTGTGCAGATGTTTCACCTTCATTTACAAAAGTTAACTATAATATTCGGGTTTTTCATCCTTTTATGTTATCATTGATATTTGTTTTATGGATTTTTACCCGCATATGGCAAGGTCCTTCCTTCGAACCAAGGACAAACTGAGCGTCATGACAGTGAGGAAGGGGATATTCTTCCAGAATTCGATCACCTTCGCGCAAAACAATCATGAAGTCAATTTCAAAGGAAGGTGTCCGTCCATTGCACGGCCAAGATTCACCTATGATTATAAGACATTGAATCACGGCTGGCCGTCCTCATATATTACGGGCATAAACAACCGATAGATTCTCGGCCTTAATCCACGAACAGCCAGCTTCGAATATTACGTCCTTGGTCGGCTGCACGCAAATATAAGCTAGCCAGAATCGTTTAGAGGCCTAGACGGCCGATTTGCGTTTAATTCGTCCCTAATCGACCGTGTCTTACTTAATCCACCAACGATACATCTTTGATTTTTTATAGGGTCCTATAGCAGTGAAAAGCCTCTAGCTTCACCAAGTAATAGTGATATTAGAGTTCATACGGTAGAAACCAGACGTTTTATAGCTAAAGCAAACTGCAAAGTCATAGCATCGTCTACAACCACCGATTTAAGGACACTGGAAAGTATTTTAATTCATTAGCACAATCCGCCGCTCTATGATCATAACAGATCAACACCACTTCAAATGCTTGTTTAGTTTTTTCAATGTAGCAGGTTGATTTCTAAGCTATTCTGTGTTCATCATACATCAAGAATTGTGTATCGGACTGTTTGTGCATTAAATTTTTGTTCTTTATTTTTATTTTTAAATTGTTTTCTGCTAAAGATGAGTGGTCACCTCGCCCGAAAACTCTAGCTTTTATACAAATTTTATGGAAACTAGATGTTTCTCATAGCCTTATTGATAGAATACTTTCATAATATGGTTCCATCTTCCCAGTAATAAATCAGTTTTGATTAATGTAGCACTCATAACTTGTGGAGTTTTTCTTATCGTTCTGGTCTCGCATTAGGGAAAAGTTTCAATCAACTCATTCACCTAGCCTACTTCATGATGCCCCCTCTACAAAGTATTCGGTTGTGAGACGTACTGTTTCATTTCATGCTCGACTTAGTACTTCAGCTCAGCAATACCCGGATATTGGAGTATGGGGTAGTTTTCCCCAACCAAAAGCCTAAATCTGACATGAGTCGCCCGTGGCGTACGGTACGAAGTAGCGCATGGTCTTCACGAACAGTAACCCATTATGGACTAGCTTATACTGACGGTAAATTCAGGCGATCGTCCTACATCACTTTCTTCTAAATGATTATAGGCACTTAAAAGAGTCTTTCTTAACTTAAGTTAAACTTCAGTGATCTATTAGCAGAGTCAAAATGAAGAAGAGTAGTTGTCACGTTTCCAAGGAACAATGAATGAATTTGTTACATTCTTCAGATTAGTATGTTTATATGCTTCATTTTTAATAATTATAATTGTTTCATTCAAATGCTTTAATTTTAATACTAAAACAAAGTGCATTTGTTTCAGGTCGGCTTGCGAAGCCTTCTGTTTGCCAGATTTGTCGTACCAGAAGCACCGAGAGCTATGGTTCTCCAAGCACTCAAAACTTCTGCTGCACACACCTCACCAAGGGTCTTCGTTCCTTCACAAGTCACCGCTTCACTTTCCGACCACTGCTCCTAAACAACTGCAGATTGCACTTTCAAGTGATAATGGAACTTTAGATTTAACAACATCGGTAGCGGACATGAGAGCTAAAACTCAGATAATCAGGCATAGTTGCTTAGAATCCTCATCAGAGTCTCGAAACTATTCTGAAGATACTTTTAAAAATATTCCTGAAGACGATTCAATGTTATGTACAGGTGTAATTGAAGAACTTGATTGGTCTCAACCAAATAGTGTCAATTCAACTTCTTATCACAACCCATCTTCATTCCATGCCAACGTGTTTAAAACTGGGCTGCAGGATACAGTAAATCCAAGTTCAGAAATTCATTCGTCCACTAACTTGATTGTCAAAAACCCTTCAGTGCACGATCAGCTTGAAAATCAAGAAAATTATTTTGATGAGAAACACTCATTACAATCCAAACAAAAATCCACTCCTCAACTTTTTTCAGGAGCTCTTAAGCACCATGATGATGAAGGAATACCCTTTTCACGCTTAAAAAAGAAACGACATTGCGACACCTCTGTCATTCTTTGGTAAGTAAAATCATCGTTGGGCTTCAAAAAACTAGTTGTCCGTTGAAGATATCAAAAGTTATTTTAGTGAGTTGTTTCAATTTTAGATATTCTTTAACACCATTTAATTTAGCCTAAATTTTTACTGGTGTTGACAACGAGTATAACGCTGGATTAAGTTGTGAGAACACTTTTTATCCTGTAGAGAAAAAGGTAAAAATGTGAAATAGGGGTACTAATGTAGAATGCTACAATATCCGGACTCGCAGGTTCAGAAAACTCCCGCCTCAGGTAAAAAAGATTTCAAAATGATCAACCGTCACGTATTATTTCAGCCCGGTTTGTTCTGTTCCCTTATTTTAAAGCCCAGAGAATTTTTTTAAATTTCTTAGGCGTGTCACAGCTTTGTCGTAAGTACGAGTTGTTGTGCAACGTACAAATTACTGTCTGTATGAATGCAGAACATTTGTTTGTTTTAACGCGTTGGCCCCCGAGCTAATAGCCAAGTACTTATGATCTTGTTCATATATGCGCTCTGCTTGTTGGGAGGTTACGACTGGTAATACAGCGGCGTCACTGATATGGAATACTGATACTACAGAACAGATCTGACGTTGCGACACAGAAGCAGAGTATCTGTTCTGCTCCGCACAGTTTTCAGCTGACAATAGGACGGGACAATGGGTCATGTGTGAAATGTGAAATACGCGGGTGCATGCAAAGTGCGCCGATTATGACAAAGGACGTTTAATTGGTGATTATTAAGGATGAAAAACTCGATTGTATTAAAAGTGTTATGCCATTTGTCCTATGATACGTTATTCCTAGATGTCAAATGAATCAAGTATACCAGTCTGTAATGTGGACTAATTAGTGTGAATTTATCGGATATTTTTCATGGTTTTCCGCATTTTTACCCTATTTTCTTTTAGAGAAAAATACACTTTTTTCGAAAATGAAATTTTATATGCATTCTGAGTCATTTTGTACAGTTTGTAGCTCATCTATTGCTGAAGTATTAGTGTATCTTCACAGTGTACCGCATTTAACAATCATTTCTTTTTTATGTATTTGCAAGTAACAGAAAATGAAATAGTATTTCATATTTGTACCTCTTCCACTACTCGTGTGATCGTGTGTCACGTAAAAATAGTGTTTTTCTGTAAGTAAATTATTTCGTTAATATATTGTACTTTCAAATACTTGAAGATATTCCCACCGCTTATTGTTCGATTTTTTTTGTGTAGGCTGCTCCGCCTGCATTCCACACTAATTACGGATTGGAAATGCGTCTTAATAACTCCACTAAGACATGGTGAACCGTAAAAAAGTAAACTGTATTTCAAATATACAGAATCAATGAGGCAATTAGATTATATGTTTCAATGCACTCAGTAATATATTTAGTTAAAATACATTGGATAAACACACCGAGCTCAGAATCTTGGATGAATAAGATCGGTTATGAGTACTCGTATATTACAATCATGAGCCCATATGCGATAACATATTTTGACAAAAAATATGTAAAAATGCATGGGCATTTGAAGAATTTCGTCTAAGTTCCTTGCATGAGTTCAAGTCTATTCACGATACTTTCCTAACAGCTGCCTATATCAATGGAGCATAGAGAAAAGGATAGGTGATAGAGCATTTGAAGGTTGTTTAAGAAATTCTGTCGTGGTGAAGAGAGCCTATTTAAAACAGTAGAAAACGGCTACATACTTTGGAAAATGATCATTTGACATCAATTGTTGAGTAAAACCAACAGTAAAGTGTCGTAGCAGAGTAGTAGCTCTATGGGAAGTATTCTGATCAAGCTTGAGCTAATAGAAGAAAAGTGAACGAGAGTCTTCTTTTTTGAAGTTCAACATTATATGAGCCTTATATTTTCATTCTCTGAAAAAAATAGACGAAAACTTCTTTATCCACGGAAATTAATCATGAAGTATGTTAATACTTAGTAAAATACCATGAAAATCCTATTTTAAAAAACAATGAAACAGCCATAATTTTTAGAACAACTTAATAATAAAGAGCCTCTTAGTTCATTTGAAATTTCCGTCAATAACGACCCACTGATTTTTCACCAGAAGAGTTTGGAGATTTAATAGATTTCAGCTTTCGTCTGTCCTGAAATTCAAGATAACAGTGAACGACTAAGAAACATAATAAATATAAAACATCTTGCTGCGGATTGAAAAGGTATGTAAGAATAATAGTAAAAATTTATTGCATTCGTCAATTGCAGGCTAGCCTTTTCAATCCTCGAAAAATATGTAACTCTACTTCATCTCTGTCAACAGATAAGTACCGGAGATCATCACTGCAAGGTCTTTGCTCTTCACTTGGAGGAAAAGAAGCAACGGGATTAAGTCAAAAGTTGTGGACTTGGATTTCCTTAACATCGTTTAATTTAGAGAAACAAATGGTCTTTAATTGAATTATTCTGCAAATGAATTTATGTGTAATTTTCTAATATTGTGTAACTTCAAAATAATTACACACTGAACTATATAATTTCGTGAAATACCCATCACGGGTGGTCAACGGGTAGCGACTATAGATAATTGCATCGACAGAATGAACTGGTAATGGATTTCAAAGCCGGGTAAAAGTTGACCGGCCATTTTCTATTCGAATTCCACACTTTTGCTGATGTAGTTGGTCATTCAGTCATGCATTAAAAGTTGCAATGGTCAAAATATAAAAATAATTATCACTGACTTTGATCAAGGTGAAGCTGGAGAAATGCAGTGGTTGATTTCACTATTTGCATATCTGATTCTCTTCACCAGACAAACTATTTCTATGACAAAGACGCGTTACACCTCATAATATTATTAGAATTTCAAAATTAGCGATACATATTTTTTCAAGTATCAGGAGAAGGTTGACTTCAAATATGTACTGAGAGCTGCAATGGGTTGTGATTTTAGTTCCAATTACAATTATTTTGATAATGGTGAAATCAGGTCTAACCTGCACCTACTTAATTTTATTCTACATACGAAATGAAGAGTTCATCCGGGAAGTGTTTATCTACTTCTGTAACAACATCACTCATGTTATACATTTATTCATCTCAACATCTCATCCATTGTAATGGACATTGGATTGATAGGATAGAGATGAATCTTGGAAACACATAATGTACACGCTTTGAGTATTGGCTCGCTTTCAAGATACTCTGATGGGTTGAACACAAATTTACACACCGAGCCATCGTTAGGATGCCCTGAAGAGGTGTGTGAATTAAACCTAGCATGAAAATTCTGGTCGTAGGAATAATTTCTTACCCTCAAAGTGAAACTTAAAAAATTAATTGATGAATTAAAAATACACATTCTTACTAACATAATTATGCTATAAAGAATGTTTTTCTATTTTAGTTTAATTAGGTTTACCTAATTGTAATTAGAAAACCCTAAGTTTTCATATCTATTCCAAATTTTTCCTCAGTAATTTCAACGCAAGTTTGCAGATTATCATAAAAATATCTTCTTTGTGAACTTTTATGTTATTGATGAACTTTAACTTCGTTTCCAGTACTGTGAAATAGCTGTAAGCTATCTTCAATTGATGTGTGGTTCATGTGTGTGATACATGTATTTATTGTCATTTTTAAATACCCCATATGAGATAGATACGTTTTGCGTGAATTTATGGCTGGTTTAGTATTGATAATCAGTGTAATTTCTTTGAAATGATGGAATTTTCTCAGTTCAATAAAATAGTTAAGTGATACCTTATAAGTGTAAGGAATAGTGTACATAGCCTCACCCTGCTGATGCCCTTGCCTTAAGACCTGGCCTTATGCTTGCCGTGTAACATTTGTGAGTTCCTCGAACGACAATATACCTAACGTCTTAGCACATTTCGGTCTGCGTTTGTACACGTATCCTATTTTATCGAGGTTATTTAGTTCCATTCCATTATCCCCGAATGCTTGATTAGATAATTTTACCAGCAAAATAAATGCTGAGTCGGATTATTTTTTATGATGCAACGGATATAAGGAAATGTCATGTAAGATTGAGGATCCCGAAAGATTGGCACCAGTGAAGTATGAAGGGTGTTAATGAGTCCACTTAGCTTTTACTTGAAATTTATGTTTGGAATCAGTATCATTCCGGTAAAATATCCACAGTCGTAGTAAAAAATAAGAGAACTTTTACATTATGTTGTTCCATGTCAACATGACATGTTTTTCACATTGAAATTGTTGTTGTCGCGTTACAGCACTTAAAGATTTGTTTTATTTCTATTCTAACATCAGTGAAAACCAATTGAATTTTTTGAGAAGCACTGCTTCCGCTGCATAATTTGTTGTTTATTTATGTAGGAAGTGAAGCCTTTCGAAGTATTGCTTTTGAGCCAATCCAGAAATTAATTCAAAGCACCTGCTCCTTCATTTCACAAGCATGCAATGGGGCTAGCTCTGTAAGTGCCGATCGGAGAGCTCACAGCTCTAATGATCTGTAATTTTTTTAAGTGATTTTGAGCTTGTGCATACTTGTTATACGGCAAATGTACGCCCGGAGAGTGAGATATTCGTGCTGTAGAGACGTTGCTAATATTTTTGCCAAGTGTGCATGCTGCACTGTGTAGTTCATTATATACTGGTGTTACTAGTGATGGATAGTGTAAGACTGCCTAATTTTAATTATTATGAGTTCAAATGCTATACCTTCGTCTTTGCACACAGTGACCATACGCGATGCCCCAAAGTCTCATTACAGTGAAAATTTAGACACACCAAAGCCTCGGTTTATTGCTTCTCGGAAGGAATTTCAAAAACTCATCGTCTGATTCATGTCCACTCCAAGTTCTTACGCGGTACTGCGATCATTTGAGAATTTTAAGAATGTATCAGGTTGCCACACATGAAATTACATATTATTAGGATTGGTTTTACATCCTGTTGTTTAACGTACTAATTTCCTTTGTATAAATACGACTATCTCGACTTTTCGAAACTATTTTTCGTTGCCCATAATTATTTTCATATGTTCCTAACCATGAGGTTAAAAACTGAGCTTCATGAACAATGTCTACTTGTATAATCTTATGAGTATAAATTGAACTATCCGGTTTCTGAGGCATTTCTGAATAACAAGGCAGCGTCTCCTAATGACATTGATAGAATCAGGGCTCTACAGAAACGATTACAAATGTACGGAGTTTTTAATCTTATAAATAAACCAAGATGTACACTTGCGGCTGCTCATCATAGAATACTGTGAATTGAATGCTTTGGTTTGCCAAAGTGAGGGAAGCCGAGTTCTGAAAACGTACAAGAGAGCTCTTATTCTGCACTTGTCTGCGTTTGGAAAAAGAACAGGCACTGGACAAGTTTGTACTTCATTGCATCAATGAGATAAAGTAACGGCTACGAGTGGTAGAAATTCATCCGTCCACTTATCTTTCTATATTTTTAATTAACTCACCTCTCCGTTAAAAAATGCATTGATTGAACACAGGTGATTAGAGACATTACGGTTAAAAAAGCTGTGAGTAAATCTGCCTCTAGATACAAGTACTCGTAAATCGCCAAAATATTACTCACGACCTCTTCTTCAACCAAAAATAAATTCGCCACACATACTGGCTTTGAATTTTTTTTTTTTCGTTCTTTAACCAGTCATCAAGAGAAAGCATTAAGAGCAACCTCAGTTTGAGGTGAAATGGAATGTTGGCACACAAAAAATTGAAAAAGAAACGTAATAACCTTTTACTACACCTAAGTGTGGGAATGCATATACATCTCAAGTGGCAGTTCAAATGCTCGTGATTTTGATGACTTTTAAATCAGTATTTATATTATATGGCTTCTGAATTATATCTGCTACCCTATTGAAAATCAAGGGCGTATTGGGAATTGAGGAAAAGACAGTCGAATTCGGACGTATTGTAGATAAAGCGGCCGTCTCAGCCTCAAAACGCTCCCGACACCCTCATGTTTGCGTGTATGGTCAGGAATTGATATGAGCGGATGAAATTCTAAGATGACCATCCATGATGTAAGGTCTATTATTGACGTGTTGGGCCAGGCAGGGCTGTTGTGTGAATGGACGTTTTAGATGGCCACGGGCGTGTTGGCGCAGATAATGTCATCCAAAATGTAGACATTTCGTCAGTGACTCGGAGGTGCAGGATTCGCAGGCGATACGCCTGAAGTTCACTCTTGGTCTTCCATATCACATTTGCGGTTCACCCTTCATTTTTATTCTGGGCAGCACTTACGCACTGAAATATTCTCATATGAATACGATTCTGACCCTTTGAAGTCCTCATTTCATCATACAAAGAGTTTTTTAATGTAAAATGAAGGATTGACAGGTACGCTTGAAAAAATCCTTCATACTCATGCTGTTCGTTTTCAAATATAGGAATTAGTCACGCATCATATTTAACAAACCAAAAAAGTTAGATCCATTTTCACTCAAGGCTCTTCTTTCATCAGCGACATAATGTCAAACTCCTAAACCCAAATTTAATAATGTTAAACTCCCGTTCATGCATAGCGCGAAACTATTCCACGCAAACATATAAATGCATACGTTCTCAAATGGTTTTCATTGAGTGAATGTTGTATCTGGCATTTCATTTCTTTTTACCGCGTTTGCTCGTTATTTCGCCTCCAAAAGTGATGTAATATTTGTGACCTAGAGTTATTGGCTTGAAACGCAAGAGTTTCAGAAAGAAAACATGGTCTTCATGATTTTTTTACTCTACCTTTTCTGCATTGTAACCCTTTCATCACACCGCACAATAGATGCGACGTACGCGTTTCCAAGGTCACTTTCAGTCCATCTCAAGTCAGATAATAACAGCTGTGATAAAAAGCACCGATAATCAGTGAGAAAACTGTATTTGTCGATGTGAAGAATACAGATTTCAGAGAAACGAATAATAGAGTAGATTGTTTTTCATCTGGTAATTTAGGTGAGCGCAGGGATGTTGGACGGTTGGGAGCTCTTGGTGTAATATCTGCAGGAAGATCCTGGTTGTCGGCTTCAATTTGCACTAATATAAGTTGGGTAGGTCAAGTTTCGTTGAAATAAGGGGATGTGCTCTACCTGAAATAATACTGAAAATAAGAAATGCAATAAAAAAGAGTGTGAATTCATCTGTGAAATTTATGTTCATTTTCGTGTAATGTATACAGTTCATACTTTCGTGCTACTACATGGTATCTTGCTTCTAAAGTAAACATACTATCATAAGCATTTACACGATCGGAGCTACTGGGTGCGCGGTTGTCTCTCGTGGTTTCTAAATGTAAGAAACTCTGAATATCGTGAAGATCAGACAAGATTATCCAGAAACGAATCACGTGAAAAATTACGTGTCGAGGTCATAAAACCGTGAGAATGTGTACGCTACACGATCTTTCGATGTCGATTGACATTTTTATCAGCTGATTGTGTCCTGCCAGTCCTATTTGGTCTGAGTCAGCACCCCAGCCAATCACCGTGCGGCTGACAAATGTTCTGATGTACGTTCATATTCTGTAAAGCAGCGGGCAAGGTTTCATATATGTAAGACCAATGTACACCTGAAAAGAATAAATCTAACCTTTTACACTTTGAATATCATAGAAATACATTTCAATATTTTTGAAGGATATTAAAATGATTTCAAAATTTTTGTAATGAATGTCATTGCAAGTTTTTATTGGACAAACTACACACTGTGTTAAGCTGCCATTTGAGAGCCTGCTAAGTAATTTCTTTTTCGAGCTATTGAAAGTGAAATTTTTGCGTATCTTTAGGCGTAAAAGTGAGATTCTACTTTTGAATATAGATATAAATAAAATCACGATTTATCGCTTCGGAACAATAATTTTAACACTGAAGATGCGAACAGTGCTGTTATCAGACAGAGCTTATCCCTAGGTGAATTTGACTAGATTACAGACCAATATACTTCCAGATTTTGCCTTTATTTGTTTACATGTCGAGAAAAGAATCATTTTTACTCATATTCAGTTTCAAGATAGATAACATATAAATCATTTCAAATAACTTTTAGTAGCTTGTATCAAATATATTTCGTCAGCAATCTCTGTTCCCGTAATCACTAGTTTTCTAATACTCGTGCCTGGCATGCAAAATTCTTTGTTCATTATATCACGCCTTTTTACAATTAGATGTTGAGGATGACGATATTCGCCTCTAAGACAAATTTCCAAATTCGGGCTTCAACGAAAATGAAATGGATCAATATTTCAGGAGTTGGACAGTTCAGCAGTGTTTTCCAGTTAGCAGTGTGAATAAGGCAACGGATCCATATTGATTGAATATTAACTCGATTTCACTCATAGCGATACAATATTAAACTAACCTTACTAAAGAATGAAAAAAAAAACACAATACCTATACTGCGACATTACTCATTGATACCGAAGTATGATGAATTAAATCCAGCCACAACCTTTCTTCTGATGCGGAAATGACTTCCAGTTAAATTTACCATCCTTCCATTGTTAGTGTTCTTCCAGGAGCTCATTAGAGTGCCCTGGCCAGACTATAACTGAAGAGCAATCCATTATTACGTTATATATATCAAGTGTCTTGATAAAGAGATATTAAACACACAAATTATAAACTAATAAGAATACTAATCAGCATATTTTGCTCCAAATGTAAAACTTTTAGCTTATCATTCGTAAAGAAAACTAATGAAATACTTGATGTCTCCGGAGAATTAAACGATCACTCAGGAAACCAATACCTAAATTAAGCAAGAGAGGCAGAAATAAGAAGAAAGACGCAGAAAGTACATTCGCATATACAAGGACTATACGTAAAGAAACTCCCGTTTTGACAAAGCGTGCGTAGAAACAGAGACAGTGGCGTCGTTCTTGCGGTGGAGTGTACCTTGAAGCAGTAGACTTCGAGCAGCGGTGAGTTAATTAAGGTCGTGGGTTTGTTTGATCCTCTCTGAGCCATGTACTTTCAAAATGTAAGATGCAATCACAAGTCCCGCTAGTTGTGAGATAAGTACTGTAATAAGATTTTTTGTGGCAAAAAACTGTAAAGCTAGTCACATCAATGAGTCAATTAAGTGACTTGGGTCAGTCGTAATGAGTGAAGGTAATGTAAGACAATGGTCGTGCATATTCGAAAAGGCGAACCAATGTGACCAATAGAGAAGTGGTCGACCGAGTATCGTGAATGCAGGTCTGATTTGTTTGGTTGACGAACTTGTTGGAGCAGACCGCAACTTCACCATCTCGGAGCATAGGAAGGATTTTCCAGAGATTAGTCATGCTCTGTATGAAGTAATTGCCGAAAACTTGGGCTGCTGGAATTTTTTTCCAGATGGGTGCCTGGACTTCTTTCTGAGGAACAAAAGGCTCAGCGGATGGAAGCAGCGTTGATCTTTCTCGAGTGTTACGAAACAGAAGTAATTTTTTTCTCGATCAGATTGTGACTGGTGATGAGACATGGGTGCGGTGTGTGAATTCAGAAACAAAGATTCAAGCAATGCAGTGGGGCCGTACTCACTCACCGAAAAACCCTAAGTGTCGTCAAAGCCTATTCTCATGGCCAGAAGAGTAATTTTGCGAGTGGAATTCTTGGAAAGAAAGGTCACAGTGGAAGCTGGGCGTTACTGTAACACACTAAAAACTTGAACAGGGCTCTGTCTAACAACATCTTGTCACGTTGAGCTCGGGGGAGGAGGCATTTCCAGCATAATGACTCCGGGACGTATACAGTGCAACACACTGCGAACTACAAGAGTTCAACTGGGAAGTACTGAACGACCCTCTTACAGTCCAGATTTGGCGCCTAGCGATTACCATCTCCATGATCATGAAGTGGTTTGGGTCTAAGTGCTTTGGCGATGACGAAGAGCTGGAAACCAGCGGCCGGATTGTCAAAACTATCATGAGATTGTCGGATTTAAGTGAAAAACTTACTTTCAGGGTACTCTGATCGTACATTTGATATAATCAAATATATTTTAGTGAAAACTTAAGTAAAGCGGTATCATAGAGACCCTTAGGCCTATAGCCAATCACAGGACTAGGATTTGGAAACATCATTTATAAATTGGAGAGAAACATCACAATAGAAGCTGTACGTTACTCTAACACACTAAAAACTTGAAAATAGCTATTTCTAACTACATCGTGGCAAGTTGAGCTCGGGTGGAGGGGTAATTTCCTGCATTATAACTCCGCGGCGTATACAGTGCAACGAACTGCGACACTCGTAACTTCGTATACTCGTTCGAAGCAGCACATTCGTTTCGGCAAGATGTGTATTGTGCCGACGTTCAACGCGAGGGCCGCTGACAGCTTTCGGACTAGACATGAAGTCTTTCTCCGAAGTGGGACCCAGACTCTTCAACTCTCTGCCTAAAGATCTAAGAGAATTCGANACACCATGCACACAAAGCGGCGGCACCCCAGTGTGGCCAGAGCATAATGACCCAAACATTTTCAAGATATTCAAGATCGTAGTTGCTAGTCTCGTGATAACGGAGGCGAAGCGACGGCGACAGGTTTTTTGCAATGCCAAAATTATGGCTTTAATTGATTTGAGACGTCGGATCCGAGAAAAGAGGCTCGTTATTTTATCAAAACTATATTCCATGGCAACTCCTAGTAAAAACGGCACTTGAGCCGCTCGCAAGTTGTTTATTTAATTATTTGATATATTAGCCAGATGTTTCACAAATTTGTATATAATTGTTCCCATCATCCGGTCGACATATTTTTTATCCGTAAATGTTTTCAATGCACATTTGTACATTTTAAAGCTAGTTGATTTGATTGATACCCTTAAACATATTTATAATTTCTATACGGTGTCTGCCAGAGACATAATTTCTCAATCTCCACATATCATTACTCAAACCATTGCTGTGGCTTCTGCTTCTGTGCGTTACACTATCTATTCAAATTTGAAGGAGCACTCTTAAATTTAGTTTCGAAGTAATTCAGAATAGGAAGTAAGCTTCACATTTTCGATATAGAATTATTGATAAAGTAAATAAAAGTTAAGTAATTGATGTGCACCGCCATCAGTTAGTATGTGAACCTTGATTTGTTCTTAACGTTCGGCGCTTAATAAATGGGTGGTAGATGTTAATTTTTCTTAATTACAGGCAAACAATTTTCTTTTCATCTGATACAAAGTTACTGCCATGCAGCTCCAAAGAACATGTAGACTCTTTCTAACAGCAGAAAGCGATCTTTGTCTAGACTTTTTTAACTCTTATATACTGATCTTTCTGATGCTCATTATACAAGCACTTCTATCATTTCCATGAACACTTATCTACTCATCCTAAAAATTCTAATTATTTTTCTTATGCTTGAAGTCCTTTTACTAATATTTTACGTGCTTCTTCGCTTGATGCTTTTCCATTTTTACTCCTTATAAATCCCCAACTTTTCTACGCACTACACACTTCTCCTACTCTCGTTCATCATTTTGTTGCTGTTACGTGCGTACACTTTTCTTCCTTCTAACCTATTTTCTGCTCTTTCGCATTCACTTACAACTGTTCCTTGTAACAAAGTTCTTCACTCTCTACCAGTGCAGAACTGGTAGAGTGTGCTCAATAATTCAGCCATTTCAATACAAAAGTTATTTCACTAAGAAGTGAAGTACATGATATCAAGGATAGCTGTAATTCTTTCTTTCTACCATTGAACATAAACATTAATATTTGATACAGCTGAGTAATAGAAAATATAAGTTTTGCAATGAAACTTCTTATACAAATTTGTTCCTCAGAAAGTGTGGCTTAAAACGGATGGACTTCATTTGTTCTGAAATTATTTTCAGTTATTCCCATGCATTCACACTCTTTAAAAAGGAAATTCTTGCATATTTATTTTAAGATCCTCATTATTTGGCCGGGAGAATCAAGGCAAATTGAAAGGGGAGTATTCATGACCTACAATTTTTGGAGGTTCTCGTACATGTCACGGAACTTTAATTCGTTAGTTACAGTGTTAGTGAGTTGTGCAGTTCGTGCTTAATTTATTTGAAGGGCAAAATGGCAATTGAGGTGATGATATATGGGAACTGAGATATAAATTGAGTTTAGGAACCATTGCAGCAGGGTGCAATATACTCATTCTCAAATATACTCATCTAATTTCACGAGTTTCCTATGCATCACATTGAACGGTTTTACTTGTGATTCACCTCTGAAAATCGTAAATAGTTACTACAGAGTGGAAGCAAAATACCACTCATGCCACATTACTTATTCCAGTGAGCAATATATGGGTGACCTTTATTAGAAGGGCGGACTAGGATTATTTTGACAGTATATATTCTAAAATGTTACGAGCACCTTGTCATATGCGAAAAGTGTTGGATGAAATTAACTAAATTATAAAAACAGATGGAAAACATCGAGTTCCAATAAAGTTATTTTCTAGAAATGACGCTGTCGAGTGATTGCTACTCTCATCGTCAGTATCCTAGATAAAAAAATAACACATTTAATAACACACATTTGCATACATGGAGATTGCAATATGAACAAAATGCAATACAAATAACAATAAAGCGACCCCATTATAGTGCGCAAAATACTTCGGAAACTAAGTTAATATTTCGAGCGGGGTAATACAGGTGTCGTCATTCAAGAGAGGTTTGTGCTCGTGAATGAAAATGCAATCTAATGGTTTTGAATCATTGGTAGATGTGGATGATAAAATTATGAAATTATAGTTCAATATAGGATGGCTCAAGCTGAGTGCATGATCACGTATATTGCTATTGGAAGGACACGCTAAGTGTCTTTCAGTTCGAGACGTGATCCCCCTGTGTTCCGTAACGCGCGTGTGCATGTGTCGCTTAGTTCCCACAACAGGTGGCATCATACCGGCCACACGAATGCCGACCGATACACTACGTTGCTGGGAACGCAGTCAGGGATACGATCCTTAGTACGGAAGTTATAGACTGCTTATAGTTTTGGGTGGAATTTCATGGGCCTGAGATAAAGGTTTTCAACGGTCAGACGATTAATTCGTGAGAACCATTTAGTTGTGAAGGACAGCAGTGATTGGATCGTAGATTATTACCATCAAGATTCACGAAGCTGCATCACAGAACTTGAAGAAGTAAGAGTTAATGTTCAGTACCGAAACCGGCTTGGTTATATTGTGGGTTGTGGTTAAGGTAAGTGAGCGTAATCTTAAGTTGTTTCATTGAAAACAGCATTCGCATTGAGCCTACGTATGTTTTAGCGGTCTGTGTCTTCCCTCTTCCACCAGCAGCCCAGTACTCCAGCTGGGTAATATAATTTGTTTGGTCTAATCAAGCAAGCGCACCGTATAATTTTCTGGCCACGAAGTCTATAAGCATTTGAAAGCTATGGTGATACTGAAAGGAATCATTTTAAGTGAAATTGTAACATGTTAGTAATCAAGATTTTCAATTTTTTACGTTTTTTTTTCTATCATCCATAGCTCAGCATGAAACTCAAAATTGGAAAGAATCAAATATTCTTACATCTGGCAGGCCTTCAATTCATGCAATGAGTCTTTTTAACTAAGAGTTTGGATAAAGGGCACAGGTTTAGAAAATGCTCAGGTGTGGGGTCTGAGTGAGCAACTTTGTAATTTTTACAATTTATTAATATTTATTGTACGTGTGAGACTATCGTTTATGGCTTAAATACGTATTAGTTTCTCGATGAAATGTCGCAAGTTTGGTGTTAAAACCGGAATCGATCGTTTCCTAATTGTTGTCAATTCACTCAAGTTCTTATGAGGCGAAAAAAAAACGAACCACAGGTTTCTTCCACGCATTCGACGTGAACTCATTTCATGGGCAATCGTTTCTCTCGCATTTCTCTAGAAAATGTGGTTGTACCTAGAAATCTCGTGTGCATCCCTAAACTTAGTGTTAGCCTGAAACTAAGTGTAGTTTATTGTTTGTGGTGTCATTTGTTCACAAAAATGCATAGCAGGGCCAACTATTTTGAAAAATACGCAAAACTTAGTATACCTTCAAATTTTCACTCTAAGTACTTCTTCGAGAATGAGATTAGTTGCGCTATGTGCTTCCAGTAAATGAACAAAATGTGTACTGTAGGTTTCTTCGGGACCCAGAAAATAGCTTCAAGTGTTTTATGCGTAGAAATTGTTCTTTGGGGAATGAACGACACTGAACTGAATTGCGCTGTGAAAAACGATAAGTTTTCCAACGATGGGTATTTCCCACTTGAATTCACACAAGACAACAGGTTCCACGCGATAACTGAAGGAATATTGTACGTAAAATGCGTACAGGGTGGAAACAATAAAACATCAGTTGAACTAAACCATCTCATGTTTCTTTTAAAAACTCGTGTTTTAGACTGCCCAAAAATTAAGTTAGATGCTAAGAAGCAAAGTGAACTTACAAAAGTTAATGATTTGCCCTTGGGAATACACACGTCTAGTCGTATGATGAGTGAAATAGAGGCCTGAATATTGAAATTCTTTTAGTTCATTGTTTTGAAGTACGTATTAACATATACAAATGTGTAATATTAAATTTGATGTTGATTTCTATTAGTCAGTACCCCCGCAAAATATCTACATCATGTTGTAACAGAAAAAGAATAGCTTTATTTTTAAAAAAATATATATTTTTTCTTATCCTTATGAACGCCTGGAAAACTTAAACTCGGATAAACTACATGGAAAAACTATTTCAATCACATTATCATTGCGTAACGGTCTATCAGTAATAGTTCACTTTCACCCACGACGCCCAAACCGATGGAGGTCGTTTGTTTTGCGATATTGGATGGGAGCAATACCCTGTCGTTGAATTCATGATGATCAAGCTGGAAGAGGGAAAAATGGTGTGTGAGGATAAGGACTGCGTGAGAACATGGTTCAAGTCCTCGTGTCATATGAACGGTTTCCGCAGGGAAGCTCTGCACTGCATGGGGTACTTCTGCTTCTCGACAAGTCCTCCTCTCTTGCAAAGAATTGTAAAGTCTTTCCCTCCGAAAGAATATATTCCTCCCTCCAAAATGCAAACTTTCATTGAAAGTGATAAAGCCCTGCGCGTATTTTATTTTTTTACTCCTGCTCTGGGTCCGGGCCAGAGTGCATTTTTTTATTAATTTTTCAGAGAAAATTGGAAGGCATGAAGGTAGAAAGAATACAATATAAAATATCTTGCAAATGAAGCAAATAGAAACTTTGATTCATAGAAATGAATACTTGTTCTTAGGAAGTACAAAATAGGAAGTTTAAAGATACTCATAGCATTTGGGTCGCGGAGAGAGCAATGTAGGGACAAATCAGCACGCAGCCGTGGAAGTGGATGTAGGCTCAGTGCGCACGTGTATGAGGTTTTACAAAACTGATTCCACAGGCAACAGAAATATCAGTCGAAAGCAGAATTGCAGAGGTCTGTTCTCAATAGCTAATAGACGTCATGGACTTTCACAAACGATGCAATTTTGCATTAGAAGAAATTAAATTATATCTCAGTTATCCGGACTGTTGCTTGGAGCTTACTGAGACGTTACATATTCAAGGACTTAGCAATTGAATATTTTTCCCACGAGCATAATCATTCAGTAGCTGAGTTAACTATTAGTAAACTCAACGTAAAATCGTTTAGTTTTTTAAATTCGGTGCGCAACCGTAGAAAATTACTGAGGTCTTTCTGATACAATGTTTGGAAGGAGCCCGGTGTTCGCCTTGACTATCAATATGAAAATAATTTCGCACACACTGAAGTTAACTTAACTTGCCAAATTGTGACAAACTCTTGAAGTTATGCACAATTCCATAGGCGATAGAGGCTGATGCGGGAATGATATATCGTTTTTTCAGAAGTGATCGCAAATTTTGAGCCGCACTGTTTTTCTAGACATGTTGTGTTAGGAAAATATTATCAACAAGCTTCACAACAAACCGCCTTTTGAAAAATATCCATAAAATGTGTTCCATAGGAGCTCCAGGGCGATGTCAGGACACCTGTAGCAAGAAGGGCCGGACGCACGTTTGTCTGCGGCTTCTGCAACGCGTAAATTTCTGATTCTGAGGAGAAAAACGTAGTAATCAGCTTCAACATGAAATCCGAGAAAAACGAAAACACTAAAATTTTGTTGTCTTAGTATTCAAATAGTTTGGCTGACTTAGCCTTTAAGTTTTAGTATTCCTGGTGTTATAGTGAGAATTACTTCATGGAGACCATACGTACACCTGAATGTTGCAGATGGAGTTAAGCCACACACCAAGTTTTTCCTTATGTCTCACATTATGTTAAAATATACCAATGCTGTCTTAGAGAGAAGTAATACGGAATTTCTTTATATAGGAAGAAAAAATGCATTTTTCAAAGTACTCAAACTAAGTTTCGAGGATCGTTTACTATTCAGAAAATACAGTATGATATTATGAAAACGTTGGCAGAGGAAGGTAGTTTAATCGATAAAGTTGCAAAGTTAGATTTGACTAAATAGTTCATAACCTACTGAGATATTTGAAGAATAAATTTACTACAGACTTAAGCAAATTATTGACGTATTGATAAAACTGATCTTCCAAACTACAGTCCTGAAAGAATCTGAGCACAAATGATAGGAGAATATTTCTTGAGTAAATATTTTCATCAATGTAAATTTGATGCTTGTTAGGTGTTCATTCGTACTTGACGGCTTCTAACCAAAGGATTTATTAATCGACTATACAGGGTATCCCACAAAAATGTCCCACATTTTTGCATATATAATCCCTCCAGTTCAAATTGAAATATCTATCCTACATGCGCACGAGTATTTAAACCATTTGTGATTTAGAAATTCACCTCTTTATTTCCAGCAGTTGAAGACTTCTAAAATGTAGCTGACTTATGATCAAATAATTTTCGTCGTCTTGCAGTTTGAAGCAGCTAAAACCTGAGAACGAGTTCGAAGAGCTATCACTGAAAAGTTTCCTGAAAGAAACTTTGCCGATAAGAAAACGGTTTATCGAGCAGTGATAACATTTGATGAATATGGAAGTATTGTGAACTGAAACAAAGGAAATTTAAGATGAACAATAGCACTAACAACTGAAGATAATATTACACTTATAGGATAATTCATTACAGAAAAGCCCACAACCTCCGTAAGACGCAACGAAAGCGGTATTACAAATACAACATTCTAAGGGAGTGTAAACAAAGATATTCGAGTTCATCCGTACAAATTCCTAATAAAATATCAATTACTGCCCCCTGACTGCGCAAGAAGAGAGGAAGCGTATTGCAATTGGATTACTGAACAATAACCTTTATTAATTTCAACACGTTTAACCGTCGGGTTTTCACTGCCTTACAACTACCCTATTAAAAATCAAGGACGTATCGCCGGTGAATTAAGGACGATCAAGGGCGAACTTGGCACGTCTCGCCGGCAAATCATCGGTGAATCCCCGACGAAATGTCCACTTTATGGCCGAAATTATGGGCTTTTTTACGTCCGTGGCCATCCGCGTCGCTCGTCCATACCACATCCCTGCTCGGCCTTGCACATCCATGATCGTCCCCCTACGTCCCACTTCACCGGCGATTCGCCGGTAGCCATCCTTGAATTTTGGGTTAAAAAAACTCTCAGACGCACTCAGCCATGACTCGTCTCTGAATCACCCTTGAATTTTATATATAAATATATATATAATTTATGTGTATATATATGTGTATGTATATATATATATATATATGTATATATATATAAAGGGGAAACTGTTTTACCTTGGACCTCATGTAACTAGGATCTTTTGTTGATATCAGCCCTCGCTGCATGTTTTTCTCTTAACTATTAGTTGTATTTGAGAGATCTACTACTGCCAGATCTCTCAAATGAAGCTAAAAGTTTCCGGAAAAAGCTACTGGGACGTCCGAAATTAACACTAGGGTCCAGGTGGTTGCACTACATATATATGAGGGGTGATTCAGAGACAAGTCTCGGCTGTGTGCGTCCGAAAGTTTTTAAGTTTTGTGATGCACTTTTATCTAAATACAGGAATAAATAACATATATAGTATTTAATATTTCTTTATTTCAGAATGATTCGCAGCCTTTTCTAGTTTAAATCAAGGTTGGCGCCTGCTCCCCTGATGCTGGTTTAACAGCTAGTACAGTAAGAACGACTGGCCTTTTGCCTCTAAGCCCATCTCAGTCAGCTGAGACAGCACAAAATCAATTTATACCTTAAACCCAAACCAGCATGAAAAAGCGAAAGTTCGTGTTATTTTCTCTCGCTAATTGATATTGTTATTATTATTGTTTATCAGTTTGAAGCTTCCCGGGCACACTGAATGCGAGCTCGAGGGAGCGGGAAAAAAGGATCATTTAGTGTGGACTTGAGAATACGCAGGACCTATGCAACGGTGTGTTCCCGAAAAAAATTCCCAGCGTATCGAAACAGCAAAGTAAAAAAGAATAGGAATAAGTGATGATGAATTATTAGTGAAAAAGGTTTAAAATGAAAACAAAAACGAAAGGGACACGAACAAGAGAAGGCCCGAAGACTAAACTTGAGCTGAGATAACCCTATAGAGCCCCCCCCCCCTCTGGGGACGGCAGTCACCTCAGCATACAATAGACAAACCCAACTATACTAACCCTTTGCATACCCTGTGCCCCACGGATGAAATAAGTTACATTGTATATAATTTATGAAATACCATATAACACGGATACTATACGACACACGATATACAGTACATCGTACACGACATACGGGCATGATTTAATTCATACGGCATATGTATATAAGATAGAATTTACTATCTCATTACACAATAGAATATAACGAAGTGTAATGTAGCGTTATGGAGTTCAATGCAATAGACTGCAATGCATTGGTCGTACAGTGGCAGTAGTATTGCAATGAAAAAGCAGAGACAGTCGTCGTGCAGTGATGGTGCGGGTTTATGGATAGCGCAGTGACCGCAATAGTGCAGTGAGAGCAGTAGTGCAGAGAACTGGTAGTGCAATGGCAGTAGCAGTGCAGTGAAGTGAAAGTGCACGGCAGTGGCTGAGAAATGCAGCTTCAGAATTAGTGCAGTGACAGTTTTAGTGCAATGGCAGAACTAGTGCAGTGGAAGTGTTTGTGCAGTGGCAATGCTAGAGCAGTAGCAGTGTAAGGGCAATAACACTGTAAACGTAGTAGTAGACTTGGTGCAGTGGCAGAATTAGTGAAATGCCAGATCAATAACAGTGGCAAAATAGTAACACTAGTTGAGCAGTAACAAAGGTAAGCGGTAACAGAGATGAGCAGTAACCGAGGTGAGCAGAAACAGAGGTAGAGCTGGAACAGAGGTTGAGTAATGACAGTGGTTGAGTTGTAACAGAGGTAGAACAGTTACAGAGGTAGAGCAGTAACATATGTAGAATAGCAACAGAGGTAGAACAGCGAATACGGTAAAGCAGTAACAGTCGTAGAGTAGCAACAGTGGTAAAACATCAACGGTGGTAGAGCATCAACAGTGGTAAAGTAGCAACAGCGGCAGAGCAGCAACAGTTGTAGAGCAGTAACACGGGTAGAGCAGTAACTGTGGTAAAGCAGTAACAGGGGTAGACAAGTGACAGTGGTAGAGCAGTAACAATAGTAGAGCAGTAACATTGGACCTGCAGTGAAAAACGACTAGGATTTTGGTAATGACACAGTGCAATACTAGAGCAGTGCTGTGGTAGTGCAGTGCAGCGGTAGTGTTGGGTAGTGGTAGTACAGTGTAGTGATAGTGCAGTGCAGTGTTAGTGAAGTGATGGGGTAGTGAAATTTTGACGTAGTGAAGTGCAGTGGGGGTGCAATGCTATGGTAGTAGAGTGACAGTAGTAGAGTAATGCGTTGGTAGTGCAGTAGGGAGGAAGTGCAGTGCAGACAGTGCAGTGGTAGTGCAGTGCAGAAGTAATTCAGTAGTTAAGCAGCGTGGTACAGAGCAAGGCAGTGTAGTGTAGTTCAACGTAGTACAAGTTAATACAGTGCAACGCAGTGTAATGTAACGTAGGGTGATATAGTGGCAGAGTAATATGAGTATAGTGCAAGGCAGTGTAATATAATGGTAGGCTAAGTGATTGAGAGTGCGAGGTGGAGTAATATAGTGCTTGGTAGAATAATGCAGTGCAAAACATAATAACGAAGAGCTGGGCAGAATAATGTAGTGCAGGGCAGAATAATGTGGTGCAAGGTAGAATAACGCACAGCAAACTCGAGCAACGTAGCACAAGGTAAAGTAATGTGGTGCAAGGCCGAGTAATATAGTGTAATATAGTTTAGTGCCATGCATAATACTTCACGGCTCTGTAGTCTTATAGAACATTCAATTCAAAAAAATTAAAGAAAAAAAGACAATACAATACGTTACTGCACTGTACAATTCGCGCACGCATTACAAATGTGTATATATGATATAAAAGACGCAATGAGCTAGAATCTAGATTACATAATGCCTCATGATAATATTTACTATTTTATTGTAACTAATGGATAAAAATGAACAGTAAATAAAATAATTGAAAAAGATTGATGCAAATTTATATGATATTTATCTTACTTCTAGGTATATATCATCTATAATATGTGATATAGCACGTCTCCCATTGCATTTTTATAAAATAACATAACAAAATGTAATATATTATAACAATATCAAATATTACTTGCCTAATATATCACATTACATCATATCTTAAACACCAAGTACATTGAAACTTCAAAATATACTATACCGTAAAAAAACAAAATTAATCATACAATACCTGAAGCGATGTGACTCTGTAACATTAAATAATTATGATAGTTTAATATTGCCATATTGTGGATCGTGCCGTTCACATTAAGATCTTTAACGTTATATCACAGATAATTTTGATTTTCTAGTATAATACAGTCTTTAATACAACGCAGAACACACACGCATATACGAAACCACACACCAGCACAACACTCACCAAGCCACACAACACAAAACATACATATACAGACTTGACACCCCACATCTCCACAACACTCGGCCAACCGCACTACACAAAACATCTCACAAACCAAAACACACACACGCACATGGAACCCCACACCACTACAACAGTCAGCAAGCCGTCAACACAAAACGCACACACATGGCACCCCAAATCTTCGGAACGCAAAAACACATGAAACCTCACATCTCCATAACACTCAGCAAACCATACAACACATTACATCGCCCAAAACAATGAAAGGTTCTGACTTCATAGTTGTTTTAATTTTCTTTTGCCTACTCCTCTTGTGTTTAATATTTTAGGAATTTATCAGTTAGCGCCAAGTAAAAAAAATATAAAACCGTTGTCAGACAATAATATTGCTGAACACAACATATGTATGCAGAAATACAACAAAGTATTCTTTTTAAAAAACAAGACCAGGGTATCTGAAACAAATATAACAATATTTAACATATTCCTTTCCATTATATGGACTCTTGTACCCACCTGTGTTACCATCAGCAATTAACAGCAGGAATGCCTGAGGTCTCCAACAACAAATCCTATTTCTTGCTCACCCTATTTGAGAGATACAGAATAGGAACCCCTGGCCTCAGAACAGTGAGTCTCAAGGAAAACACTCCATGATCACAAATTCCTCAAATTACTCCAAGGAGATGGGTAACCTGAGCGTAAATTCACAGTTTCACTATTTTCCATTGTTACCAGAAAGATTTTTGTAAAAATGAGCTCATCTATTCACAGACTTCTACAAATAATTTGCTCAAGTACTGAAATTTCCAATAAACTCTCTTAATGTGTTAGGCACAAAGTTTCATATTTTCGTCAATGGAGTTTTTGAATCCTAGTCATTTTTTGCTTCATTATCACAGGTATAAAACATTAATTAAACTGTTTCTAATATATTATATTCTATAAAATAAAATTCATGAATTCATTTATACAACAGTTTAATGTATAAACTATGAAGAGGAAATTATGTACCGGAATTGCTTATTTTACTAACTGCAAGAGTGCACGGCTCTCAGTATGGAAACAGAAAACATTGCGACAGCAACGAAGAAACGAAATGAAGTTCGCAGCAGCTGTACCACGCCGACAATCAATTCTCCAGCCCCCTCCCTCCTTCCTTTCCACTATCCTCCCTCCCTTCAAAACTGTCAAGCTGGGCAAGTACTTTCGTCAAATTTAGGTATGCTCTAATGTAGATAACAAATAGCATTTCACTAAAGCAAATGGATTCCAAAAAAGTTCTCAAAATAGTATCACTAAAGTTGCACTACTCTGCGTCGTATTATATAAATGCTAATAATACCTCACCTCAGACGCTCAGTTATAACACATTTAACCAAACTCTTCACATTTTAGTAATGAAACCTTACTCGGGGTGCAGCGATCATCCCTCACAGGAAAACAGCAACAATACAAACATAAATTTACTACAAATGCCATCCTGCAGCCAATAAAACCAAGGACACAATTACGACCTGTCGAGTTGTGTAATTTTTAACGAACAAAATAATTCCATGACACCTAACCATTTAAAACCACTGTATCAAAATACTAAGCAGTGCATAAAAAGCTGAGAAGCTCGAAAATGTGATGCTTTAATAAGTAACATCCTAGTGTTGCTAAAACACAGTTAATTGAGACTCATACATCAAAGCAATGAGGCTCACTACAACCATCTCATAACCCTTATAGTAGACTAACAAAACCCCTACTTCATTGCACACAGTCACCCACCCGAATGCGGAAGTTCACGCATCGTCTCGAGACATCAACTCGAGTAATAAAATAAATTTTTATTTCGATCTTTTCGTTGATTATCGTTTCTCTCGAGCGAAATGAATTTTTTCAAAAAATCGGTTGGCAAACTAAACATCAGAATGTTTCCGATCCTGCAAGATGCACTAATCAATTATCCTACACCACAGTACACTCGATGTGAACGCCGAACGTTGCAAACGATCAAAGTCTCACGAAGCCTTTTAGGCCACTTATCCGATAGAATTAAGAAATATTGTATCTGCTCTTCATTTTCGGTCACAACTACTCGAGTAAAATGTTTTATTTAAATTTAAATATTCGTGATAGTAGAAAGAGTACGAAAATATTTCCCTATTAAGTGGTCAAAAGAACTTTTAATTGGTAAAATGTTCGGAAGAAGTTGTGCGGGAGAATTTTAAAGGCAATGGAGATAAGCTCGTCGATTGATCGAGTAATGATAACGTAGATTCTCGTGTTATGCTTCGAGTGACTACTGTAATTAAAGTTTTGGGTGTTGCTTCTTATCTAACGTGAGATGAGGTTTGTTTGTACTTGATCCTTGATATGCGATTTGCGTAGGCTCTGAAGTGGGCTGGAAATTCTGACATGGGAATAAACGGGTTGGAACTTTTAACAACCGAAAGAGAAGCGGGTTTACATTTTTTACTTCGGGTGAGATGTAGCTTGAAATGCTGACATGATATCAAACGTAAGTTAGAATTTTGACATAGGATGAGAAGTGGGCTTGAATTTCTGGTATAGACTGAGTGAAAAATTGTTCTGATAGCATATACGTAGAAACAATGTAAG
>VOMN01052350.1:0-14357 GCA_014899125.1 Orchestia grillus | reverse complement strand
GCTGCAAATTGGAGCACTTGTTACGGCAGGCGCCCGCTGGTGCGTCGTCGAAATAATTAATGATGCCTCTTGAAAAAGAGTTTGAAAACATGGACACCGGAGCTTTTGTTTGAGGTTTGTTATGTTAATTTCCTTCGCTTGCCGCATGGCATTTTCAATTGTCAAATCTCTCATTAACACCCAACTCCGTTGAATTTGATGCGTTAAATCTTTAATTTTAGTATGAACTCCTAAAAAAATTGAATGGATGAAAAAACTAAAATAGACTCCGAACGAAGAACTGACGTAGTTGTAAACTCTATGTTGGAAAGACACGATTGGATGAGAGGCAACCGACGAGTGAATGTAAACATTGCAACAAATGAGATGGCTTATGAGTAATGCCCTCACAAATGTGATCATAACTGAAAGTGGACCTGATACTTCAGAGCGCCTACTGAGAAAAGAATCCAAAGTTTAACCTCGCTGAATGTACAACAGACAGTGTGCTGTTGCAAATGGGTGATCGAGAAAGAAATCATTGAATAAATTGAATATCCGGCTGTGAGCTCAATAAATTAAATAACCAGCTGTGAACTCGATAAATTAAACATCCGGCTGTGAACTCGATAAATGAAATATCCGGTTGTGAGCTCAATAAATAAATATCCGTCTGTGAGACTCGATAAATTAAATATCCAACTGTGAACTCGATTAATTAAATATCTGGCTCTGAGCTCAATAAATTAAATATCCGGCTGTGAACTCAATTAACTAAACATCCGGCTTTGAACTCCATAAATTAAATATCCGGCTGTGAGCTCAATAAATTAAATATGCGGCTGTGAACTCAATAAATTAAATATCCGGCTGTGAACTCCATAAATCAAATATCCGGCTGTGAGCTCAATAAATTTAAAATCCGGCTGTGAACTCAATAAATTAAACATTTGGCTACGAACTTAATATCAGAAAGAATTTGCACGGCTTAGAGCGAGCTACCTAAATAAGCTCAGTTAATGTGAGACGCTCGAAATGGAGCAAACGTTTGAAAAATGACGAAATATGAAGTCATCTGCAACAGCTGTTTTGGCATTGCATGCAATGTTTGAGTTGGGGCCTCTATCCATGCAAGTCAAATTTATTGCCGGTTAAATGGAACCTAGAAAATGAGAGATATTTGCGTAACTGAAATAATCACAAGCCTTGCTTTGTTCACGATGTCAAGTGGAGAATGCTTCACTATGACCATGACTACAATCAGCAAACGAGGGAACTTTAAAATAAGTAACAACTAGGTCTTCATTAATGATTCAAATGATTCAAATTTCTTATCTAGCGTGATATATGCAAAATTTTCGGTGGTATAGTCCTTGTTCTAGGTAAATTTCATCTATTTGTCAAGTTATTTTGCTATAGTGTAATACATAATTCTGAGACACATCATCTCATTTGAATGACTGGGAGCGGGTGCAAATAAATATTTGATACATGGTTAAAATCTAGTTAAAAATTGTGCCTCGCATCGCGGGTGATCACGGCAGTGAGGCCCATGACAGAGCAAATTGCCGTAGTAATTCAAGGGTAGATCGAGCGTTCCTTGTAGCTCTGCAGGACAGCGCAAATTCACGGCTGACAAAATACACTCGGCCTCCGTCGTCTATGTAGAACAGCACGGAGCAGAGGCTGAGCAGGGCAGCGCCACCAGGCCTGTGTGGCTGCAACTTAATGCAGGCGAGAACAGGAGCTCTTGGTGTAGGCCCGCATGTCAGGGTAGAGGCGGCGCAAATGATGCCTGCACCAAACAGGACATTTATGAGCCGCTGCTTCGCAGTAGCTGGCCTGAGACCACTGCGAATGCTGGGGTGATCATCCGCGCCCGACCCTAATGCCGAGCTCGATTTTTGACTGGGAAGTTCCACTCAAATAACTCAATCTTCGTCTCGTCAGACCATAGTAGAGCGTCTCAAAAGTTTGCAGGCTTCTCTAAATGAACGTTGGAAAATTCAGACGTTTCCGGACAAGAATTGGTTCCAACAAAGGGGTTTTCCTTAGAGAGCGAGTAGAACTAAATTTACCGCAGGTAATATTACCGTAAATTTACCCCGAAATATTACCGCAGTCGGTACGAAGGGGCTGAACATTCAGTAAACTTCCGCGTGTCTAAAACAGGACAGACGAACATCGTGCAGTTCATTTCTAACAAACAGGGCATCCGATATTTCACATTCATTTTGTCGTCTTGGATTTGAGTTTATATCGCCGTCCTTCTAGAGAGGGTCGTGATTCGAGTGCGAGGTCCTGTTTGTGACGGAGAGATAATGAGCTCCTCAGGGATGCTGTGTGATAAAAGAGGGAAGAAGGGAGACAATTCAGGTGCCGTCTTTGAGGTGCAGAAAAAGAAAGAGATACCTAAACTTTACATGACATTCCAGTCTAATAGCTAGGAAAAGCTAAAAGTAAACATCCTCACCAAAGTTCCTCTCTGAAGCCTTTTATTATAACTAAATATTTAAATCATTATTTAATAGAAAACTTAAGGGCGAACGGGAAAATTGTTTATTTAGATTTCTTCATTTTGAGAGCTCACCAAAGCGGGCAAGTTTCATTTTTAGCTCAAGTTTTGGGCTAGACGTGCCCCAACCCATCAACGGAATTGACTTGCTTCGACCGCATCATATTCGAGAATAAGGTAATTCTCTAAATTCTTGTTACTATAACCGTGTGAACAAAATAACACTGTATGAACAGAATAGCGCAAAATAGCACAAGATAACGCAAAATAATACACGATAACGCAAGATAACACAATATATCACAAAATAATGCAAGAAAGCACGAGATAACGTAATAACAGAACATAACCAAAAATAGAAAATATCGCAATGCGCTAAAAACTTTAATAACCTACTCGTTCGACTGGGGGGCCAAATCACATCTACATTACCTGCAATACATTTGGAAGGACGGGTTGAAATTGAAGTCGCATTTGAGCAGGCAACCTACAACCCCGAAAAACAGACAAAATGTTTGTTAAAATTCTGAAAATTTCTGGTCACCCCTGCCTATACGCAAAAAAGTATTGTGCAAACTATTGTACAAAGTATTGTTTATGGCTGCAAAGACATAAAACCCGCGCACTAGCTCAACAAACTCAACTGAACGGTAGTATTCTGCTTTGAAATTTATCTTACGTGGTGAATGGAAATATACAATTTGCAATCATTCTTCAACCGATTTTAGGACCACTCGGCTTGGTTATTTCAAAGAATAATGAAAGTTCTGCAGAAGGCATAACTCGTGCTTTAAAATGACGTGCTGAAAGAATTCTATTGCCGTCCCACGTCGGAGACAAATGCTTGTAAATAAATTTGAAAATAAATAGAAAATATAAATACAAGTTGGATAGTCTTGACCGAAAAGTATCACAAAACATTAATTTTTCACTATGCGAGGTCTAATTTTGCGCTGATTCAAATTTTGAGCACCACCTAACTGATCGTATTTTACATTCGAATAACTCTGGATGTTATTTTCAATTTAAAATTCTGGCAGAGAGAAAAGTTTCAGGTGCTTATCCACTCAACTGGACGCACCAATTTCCGAGTGAGCTTAATTCGACTCAGGTCACGCTTGCTTGAACAAATTTTAAGTTGCTGGTCGTAGCAGGATTGCCTATCGTAAATGTAACGGAAAAGAGCATCAGGAAACAAATACGCTCACACTAATATGATCCCAAATTTGTTTACACTTGAATAATCCACACGCGCAAGAACCCTCATCTTCTCAAGCACAGGTCATCGTATTTTTTACCCATTGGTAAAGAAGTTTTGTATGAGTGTGACGCTCGGACAGAAATGTAGCCCAAATACGAATGAAATTGTCGACAGACGTTAGAACTAAAACATCACTCGTTAAATAAAACGCAGCGCAGAGCCGGACTAAGAAAAGAAAGTAAAGAATGTTAATTCCAAAAGAAGATCGGCGCCTGATACGCCCTTAATCGGATTTTCATTCGCTAGGAATAAAATACCAAAATTAAATATGGAAATCGACTCGAAACTTCCATGATTTTTAATTTTCTGGCCGTTCGCTCACTGTGACGCTATGGTAATCCCGAGGACAAATTATTATTCTAATTCGGTCAATGCTTCCTTACACCTGATGTAATCGAAAATTAAATTCGAAGAAAAGATCATAAAATGCGAATATAAAGTTGAAAACAATGCACGCACGAACATCAGTCAAAAGATGTCAAAAACAAGTTAGTTTAACACAAGAATTTACATATTGCTCGAAAGCTCGAGAGAATTTAAACTTTTACAGCAAAATTAGCATGAATTTACCCGCTTTTGTCATGTCCGACTTTCATTTTCGAATTTTCACTAATTTAGGCATTTTTCTAATTCGACTAAGAATCCTCTCAGTCTCTTAAGTCAATGATCAAAAGTTGCCGACTGATATCAAGCGCCCAACAGAAGCAGAAAATCAAGCCGAAGCAGAAAGTCAAATAGAACAACACTAGAAGCATGAGATCATGCGCCAGTAGAAGCACAAAATCATGCAGAAGATCATCTGAAGAAGAATATCAATCTACTGCTTACCATCTGAAGCAGAAGATCAACTTTTTTACCAGAAGCCGAAATTCAACATTTTGCTTCCCTTCAGAGGCTGAAAATCAACCTACTGCTCCAAATCAGAAGAAGATCAACTTTCTGCTTCGTTCCAGAAGCAGAAGATTAACTTTCTGCTACGCACCAGAAGAAGAAGATTACCTTTCTGCTTCGCACCAGAAGAAGAAGTTTAACTTTCTGCTTCCATCCTAGATCAACTTATGCATCCCACGAGAACAGATGATCAACTTTCTGCTTCTGTTCTAGATCAATTTTTGCTTCGTACCAGAAGCAAAAGGCAACGTCGCAAGCAAAAACCCAAGCAACGAACAACTTTCGCAGGCAGATGTCATCAGGTCTTTTAGGCTCATCCCTCACGTCACAGCGTAGTCCTTTGCGGCACATCTCTGGCGAGAAGGCGCCTCCAACGAGCGATAAAATTCTTCCGCAGCTTAATTTCAATCATAGTTCAGTGGGTGCTGCTGCTGTCAAGAATTTTGAGTTGATCCTCACTTTATCGATAGCATAATTACATTTTTTCTAAATTATGCGATAAATCTATTAGCTTTTGAATTATGCGATTGTGCGATAAATCTATTGGCTTTTGAATTATGCGATTATGCGATGAATCTATTAGTTTTTGAACTTGCCTACACCATGTGGTAAAAATCGAAATAATTTCTTTAATACATAGAAGCTCCTAAAGCACAAACGATTTGAGCTGGCTCGCTGGTTTATGAGCACAAATACACAGGGGAGCATTTATTCGTGAAATTGGCTACACTCAGCAAAAATTTCTAGATATCAAGTAGTTTGAGTTAAATAGTGCTTGAATAATTTTGCAATCGCTTTTAGACGCGGATCGTGTATAAGCAAGCCTTTTGATTTAGAGAGTGAGAGCTAGAACTAGAAGCAGCAACTACAAGACAATCGAATGGAGGCAAAGCTCATCTATTTAAAATTTAATTTTCTCGGACATACCCCACCGTTTTTATACTGTTACGATACAAAAAACTTTTGCCCTGTACTCTATGTACCGTAATAATTCTTGCACTTTTTCTGACTTCTGATGAAATCAGAATCCAGACCCTACAGTTTCCAAGGACTTTTTGAAAAGTGTACTCAGTATTCTAAAGTGCAATTGACGACAGAATATTGTTACCTGTATTGTTAAAATTCTCTATTACAACCTCTAATTGATTTCAGAATACATGCAGCCCCCAACGTTTCTCAGGGTTCTATGGGAAGAGCTCTCGATAATCCAATTAATGGAAATGATGCCATATTCAGTGGACTCCCAATTATGTGCCATATTTTTTGTACCAAACAAAAATGTTATTGCCATCCGCCTATCAAAATCTTTCAAAATTACAACGGAATGAAACTAACGACAGTGGTGCTGACCATGCTGTTGGCACGACTTCGATACTGGTATAATTTGAGAGCAAAATTGGTTCACCGAAAGCGTGAAAGCTCAGCTTTTGCAAATAAAACCTTTCCTTTTCAAACAAATGTAACCGTATTTCAGCCTCGCCTGAAAATATTTTTAGGTTTATTTGAGTCACTTCAGGATTTTTTTTATTGAAATGTAAATTGTTGAAGGACTTGGCCATTATACTTTTTAACCAAGTATTATGAATTGTTATAAGTTCATGATAATTTTGCCACGCATAATTACCCTATAGTATGGCTTCCAAATAAGTACGACGGGCCTGAATTCATCTCCGAAGTGACTTGCGTCTTCACACCTCCATCACGACTGCCATGATTATGCACGAGAATGATACACAATATTCGCATGATAGAGTACAAAAACCGCGAGTAAGAGCTGAAAAATAGGACGGTCAAAATTATGAATATAAATTACAAGCGAGATTCAGTCGGTAGAATTTATTGCCATTACCCAGCAGAGCGAATCCTATAAGATTTAAAAGTTACCTAAACCTGTAATATTTATGAGGAACATTTCGGGAAGCGACTGCCGTCAGCGCAGACGAAGTGTTGCCATCATAAAATAACGAAGAAAATGAGTTGTTGAATGACTTCTACGAACAAAACTTTAGTAGTCACATTATTTTCTTAGATCGAAATTAAGAGTGAAATTAGAAACGAAAACCAATAGAAATCAATTAGAATTGAAATGAATTAGATAACGAAAATAATTAGGAACCGAAATCAAATAGGACAGAAAAAATTGAAAAGCGGAATTAATTCGCATCGATAATAATGAGGCGACGTTAGAAACTAGGTTCAAAACAATTCAAAATCGAAATTAATTATGATCGAAAAGGATTGAGAAACGAAATCAATTAGAATCGAAAACAATTATGAGAAAAACTTTAGGAGTCAAACAAGAAATCTATTTCCCATTTCCCCGAAAGAGGCACACTGACTGATTTGAAGAGCCGTAAAATCTTACCCCATCAGCAATAGCAAATATTTTAGGAATATTTTGAACGCAAGCATATGTACAAGAAATGAGAAACATTCACCGCCAGTGAGTTCAAGATAGTTGCATACACAGTGGGTGCCGCAAATATCCAATACACGGTCTCAAGTTTACTCACCAAAGTTACGCAACAGCAAAGTAATCGACATTCGAGCATCTTATGTAGTTTTGTGTGCTGAATACTAAAGCAGTATAAGAATACACAGATAGAAACACTCTATTCAACACGGTAATACTAATAAGGCGAAAACTAAAGAATTGCCAGAAAATATCAAGAAAGGAATTTTTCAGTTACATAAAAGGGTTTGGGCTACGGATAAATTGTGTCTATGCTTTAAATACCAATTTCCACCAATGGTGACAAGATTCGCCAGTTCACGTCATATCAGCCCACTGTAAGTCTACCACATTCAGGTCGTCCATCTAAAATTTCACGCCGTGCGGCTAGACATATTGTCCGTAAAGAGAAAAACAATTCTCGAGTCACTCAATCTGCGTTTTGAAATAATTCGGAAGCAGCTTGGACAAATGTGTGCAAAAACACAATTCAGCAGTTAGAGCGAGCGATTCCGTTCTTGCATCCTAAGAATAATATTTTTTGTTGAAGCCAATTCATGTCAGAAATCGTTCGATTTTTTCCAATGTACATTTAAAGAAGCCCGCAAGTTTGAGGAACGCTATAGGGTGGTTTGAAGAGACGAAGCTTCAACTATTTGTGCTGAACTTTTGACCATGTATCGGGTATTTATTGCACCCACTTCAATTCATTCATCAAAACAACATTTTATGACGGGTAGAGGGTTGTATTAGCTGCAGGGCTCGTAGCCAAAACGTCCACCCAACACTTTCACACAAGATTTACCCTTATACTGAACATTTAATGCTTCAAAGTGCGAACTGTGACCGGCCAGGTCATCTCCGATAACTTGCCTTTCCGTCAAAAGTCTCTCTCTCCCTCTCTCTCAATTTGTTCCGTCAGCAAAAATGTTCGGCACTGAATTTCCTGAGTGACACAAGCAATCATTGGGCACAAATAGGATCTTGCCTATCTCATAACAAGTGCTAAGAAGCTCGTGCCGATCTGCACGGATGGCATCTGCTTCTAACAGAAACGGACACTTCTGTACGCCTGTGTGCATGTATGGATGTCTGTCTGTATGTGACAGCATTCTCTCAGGACATTTGTTGGCAAAAAATTCTATTCATATGGTGTGCTGAAGAATACCAATTTGCATACATACGAAACTATTGAAATACTATTTCTAAACTATGAAGGTTCAACCACAGATTTTACTCTTCGCTGTCATACCAGTGATATTTTATATCAATCAAACGCATTCCTTGTGATACTAACTTTGAGTGATATACCGTACCGAGCAAAAAAACAGAACTCTGATATTTGAAAGTCGAACTCTGACGTAAATTCATCTATAAAACATAATAGAATATGTTATTAAGGGAAAATTATTGCAAAAATGAATACTAAATATGCTCAAATATACATAGAGTTCGTTTAATCAATTTTGAAATAGTCGTAGTACTAATTCCATAACACTCGTGAAAAATAGGGAATCAAAATGATCATAACGATAGACAAAATCTCATTAATATGAATACATATTCAAATTGTAGGGTAAATCTTATTTAAATTGTAGGGTCAGAGGTAAGTTAAAGCTCTTGCACAGTCAACATGACTGCTAAATCAGGGCTATCATTAGGAAGGAGTAAACTGACAATGAAGTTCCACAATGAAGGTAAACTTTCGACTACTGATATTGCAAAGACTGTGGGGAAGTGTGAGAGTGTTGTTCATAGTGCCTCGAAACTTTAGGAAAACCAGGTCATATGATATCAAAAAAATCCTCTGAAAGACATAGGAAAATAGCTGAAAGAGAATCTCGATGGATCTGTAAACAAGCTTAAAAGGATCGTTTTGTTATGGCAAAGGATATTCCGGAAGGAGCTAACAATAAGTTATGCATTCATGTTTCAAGACACACTATCTCCCGTAGACTCAATGAAATCAATAGGCTTTGTCGAGTACCATCTAAGAAAGATTTCAAATCCAAGAAAAATAGAAAGGCTAGATTGGATTTTGCACGTGAACGCTTCGCGTGGACTGAACAGTGGGAGTGTGTTTGTTTCAGCGATGAATCCAAATTTAGCACGTTGACTCCGAAGTGGGTTATATATGGTACACGCGATCATCTAACCTAACCTAATGTAACCAAAGCACTTATCATGTATAAATATAAATTCTAGAGTTTTCTTCAAATTTGTGTTCATCAATTGAATAAGCTAGTTCTGTAAAGAAATAAAATTCATAGAGTAACCAAATTTGTGAAACCAAAATCCTTCATTTTTAAATTCACAGTGGAGATATTTTTCGGCATGTAATTTTACCTGTGTGGAGAATCGGAGTCAACGTGTTAACTCGCGTGGCTCAGATGGGAGGAGGTTCGTTGGACCCAGTCCTAAGGAATGATAGTCTCCTCAATGCACTGGAAGTAGCGTTAAGTTCGGGAGTGGGAGTGTCATGGTCTTGGGTGTGATTTCTGCTACTGGGACATGACCTCTTGTTAGGTTATATGGAAAGGTAAATGCAGAAGTATACACGGTGTTACTGAAGAATCAAGTTTTGCCTATCCTGAGAAGTTCAATTAATCAACAAGCTGCTTTCACGCAGGATAGTGCATCGTGTCATGCAGCAATATCTGTTAGGACATTTCTTCCTAAGGAGAATATTACTGTGATGGAATGCATTGCTCAGAATTCAGACCTGGATTCCATTAAGATTGCATGAAAGGTTTTAAATGAAAGGTTTAAGAAAAAAAACACGAAAGGTCGATTCACAGTCGAAGAATTTGAAAGAGGATTGGACAAAAATATCTGTCATTGAGTCCAAGGAAAGATTTACTCCAGTAACGAAAGGTGTTATATCCTGATTGGAAGTACAAGACGACATACCAAGTATTCTATTTTGGCATGCTATATCAATAAAATTAATGGGATTGGGTTAATATGATAAATTTGATTCCCAATTTTCACAAGCGTTGTAGAATGAATTCAATGATTTTTTTAAATGGAACGAGCTCTATACATTGATGACGTCACTTCCTTATCATAACATATTCCATTATGTTTTGTGGTAAAAGTTTTATCCGACTTCGACTTTTTCTTATCATCGTTCTAATCTTTTTGCTCGGTACTGTACTTACATACATGTTCTCGTACAGGAGAAAAATATTTATTAAATAGCCTATCCTAACTGCGCGTGCGTTCACATGAAAACCGACTAGTTTTCACAGCCAAGACTAATTTTTTCGCGTATCTTCAGTTAGAAGACACAACAAAAAAATAACGGTATGAGGTAAAAATAACTCGCATACTCATTACACAAAACTATACTCAATCATCACAACTTGAGTGCAACCGTATGCCCCAGCGAAGCCATAGACGAAGCAACAGCGGTCCTGTTGCCTTAACTTTCACTCGCATTAGAATGGAGCTGCTGGGAAACTAAACCTGCTTTATTGCTCTGCGAGGACCAGGATTTCTTGGCAAATCTGCGGAGCCTGACAGACGTTGAAGCTTATTTGTTATTCTTGAGCCTGCAACTCAGAGAGAACTTTTAGTGTAGGTTTAGCAGGTCGAGTTTTGCAGTTTGTATTGGAAGTATTATTTTGCTGTCAGCAACTACCCCAACGGATGTCTAGCCCATCAGAGAAGGCAGGTCATATGAATCTCTAATTCAAACCCCCCCCTCCCCTCCCGTGTTTCGTGTTTTTGCGCACACGCAAAGTTTGTTTCCGTTTTTAATTCTCATTTCAGCTGAAAATACAGATTACAAGAGCTTTTCGTTTCTCATTCTATGGAATAAGATTACCATTTTATAACAAAAGTATTGAAATAGCTATGAGGACCATGGATTTAGCTGGGGTTAGACAAGTGTGTGTCATGAAATTGTAGGTTGCGATATTCGGACTGTCTTCCTTGGAAGTTTCTCAACGTCAGATCAAGTATCATTTCTACTGCTGCTCGGTTCATATCCCAGCTAGACGTTGAAGATGAGCTATGTTGACTGAAACAGTCTAATTTTGATGAGCATTTGAAAGTCTCGCGATAGATATAGATTCACAAATGTTTCTGAACACGTACAAAAAAAACATTAACTCGCTCGTTGCAATGGCGCTCTAACGAAATCACGCGTTCGTTTTATTTCTTAAAAACATAAATTTACAGTATTTCATCTTTGCAAAACTCGGATTAGGGAATAGCATTTACAACAGATGTTTTCAATTAGCAGCCTTAACATTTCATTTCTTCCCATTCATGGCATGCGCATGACGAGAGCCGTCAACCAGTTCGCAGGGCACCCTCCGGGCCTGGCTAGAATAACTACGATGATCAGGCAAAGCCGACTGAGGGAGGCGTGATCTCTGGACCTNGTCTTGTTAACAAAGCCATTAAGATAACCTCGCACAATCATGCGAGTGCGGCCGTCGATCTTGGTAAGAGAGAACATTACTCGAAGCCAAAACGGGAGACTTGAAGTGCTGGTATCTGTGTGAAGTTCTCGCGTACAAGCCCCTTGTGGCGCCAATTCAAGTCCATTCTCAGAATGAGGGTTCGACTAATGAGTGATAAAAGAGGTCATAGCCGGGCTACCCAGAAACTCTAGCGTTAAATTTGAAAATGATCGTAATCTTTAACAGGGAGCAAAGTAGGGTAAGAATGAAACTTTAGTGTTAACTTTGATGATGAGAATAACTAAGAGATACTACAGTAGAAGTGAGAATGAAATCAGTTCGTCTCTTACATCATTCAGCGGCCGCGGAGAGCTTTTCAGACTCGCCAAATTAGAAAGATGAAGTAGAGGTACTCGGTATCAACCACGCTCGACGTTGGTCGCTTGCACTAAACGTCGCGCAACATGGGGGAAATGACGTGTTACCCTGAGCCTAACAAACTAAGCCTTCTAACTAGGCTGTTCCAGCGATCACAGGTGCTGCCACGTGCGCAGAGCTCTACAGAAGCTCTCGACGCACACCAGTTAGTGAAATGAAATGTGAAAATTATGTCATGAAGATCATAGGGGGAAAATAGACGTACCACGGCATGGGGCCCCGGGCACCCTCGGGGGGCTCTAAATAATCTTGAAACATAGGAGGAGGATTTACAAATGTGACCAACAGAGATAATCTTGACACAGGAGAATGACTTTCAATAGTGTGACTAACGGATATACGAGTAAATTTCCATGAGAACCATTTTCACGCCAAAGTCGAGCGGGCGCAATACGAATTTAGCGATGAAGGGAAATATCTGAGGCAATAGACCGTCTAGTTATAACTTTTCATCCTGAAGTACTTCAAAACGCGAGGGGCGCTAGCAAGACAAATATTAAGCAAACCTAATTGGCAAGGAAAATTTTCTGAGTTAGTTGAAGCGAACAGATTCGTCCCAGTCGGAGTTTTTCCTCAAAGAAAATTCAAGCACTGCATCACGGTCATGGAGTTCTTAATCCAGAGCCCTTGGGAAATCTCAGGAGTGCAGGAGGCAGCATCTCCTGCGTCTCTATTTGGTCCTCAGATCCAATAAAGCGAGCGGTGATAATTACCGAGAAATCCCTAGGCAAAGCCAGTTATTTGTGGCCACCATAATTATGAAGAAAAGCTCGAGGTGAGGCGTTCTATTTGTGGAGACCTCGAGGGACGCCGAGTTGAGGCTATCAAGGCCTTTCGCTGGTCTCAACCGAGGAGCATCTGTCTCTTGAGCTCACGTAATGATACCTATTGAAAAACACAAAGCGACCCGAGTCTCTACATAGAGGTTCCTTGCCAAATAAAACTTGGGTTCGCAAATCAATTTGCATTTTTATCCATGAAGGCATAGAGGTACATCAATATACTGAAGTACAAAGGTGCTACAGGAGCCGCAAGAGTTGCTCACTTTTGCAAGGATTAGATTTGATATCTAATTTAAATATTCGATCTGCCTCAGTATTTCTAGAGTCATTACTAGAATAAACGGAATACGTACATAAGAATTTGTCAGAGGCTTGTAAAACAAGAAGTTTAGACTGCCAGGCTCACCTCAGCATAGCATATGGGTACAATGTTTACGGCATGCAACAATCCATGAAAACGTTTTTGGCTCAGTAATGACTCAAAACGAGTGTTCAAAATCGTTTTAAATAGTGGCTCAGCTAAGGATCATTAAAACGAACATTCCTCCTCGAATATCTCGTTGAGCTAGACATACTTCACATCATCTCTACACACCTAAAGACTGGTATTTATGCAAAAAAGTTCTTTGAATAAAAGTACGAGTGCCCTAATTAATTCAATTGCACATGGCCGAACTACGACGGACATTTGGGTGGTGTTGTGTCAGCAACAAACTCTGTCAATGTTCGCAGGCCTGCGACTGTGCGGCGGCCGCGAGTTGGACAACCATAAAAAAAAATTAAACCTTGCTCTAATCTAAATAGCTAAGGCAGGAAGTTGTTCAATAGTAACCAAGCCATCGACTGAGGATGGAAGAAATATTCAGAGCCTTCTTTTAATCCACAAAATAAAGATATAAAATTAAAAAAATCACGAAGAGGTGCTTCAAGGAAGGAGTAAAATAAGTACTCATAAAATCACTGTTGAAAGAAATAATTCGAAGCGGATAATTGCGAGTTCATGCCATGATTAATAAAATAGCTTGAAACTCTAGGAAACTTCATTACTGAACACAAAAAATATTAATTAAAGTAACAGTCAAGGGGCTTAACTCCTGCCCCCGTTCAACAGCAACAATCAACGAACGTCGGCACGAAAGCTCAGAATTTTGCACGCGCGCATTAACAAATAAAATCTATGACGTCATGGAATCCTGACGGCCAGATGATAACACCAGAAGATGGGGTGGAATACGCGGCAATCACCCTACACAATCCATCGAATTTGGGCAATGGCAGACCAAAATTTATGGAAGTTCTTGGTCTCTTGTTCGCAATAGAGCTTCATTATCCTGTAAATTGGGGCTATTTTGTTGCACTGTTCTCAAATAAAATTGTTCGAAACTGGAGTTATTTGAACTTCAGTGTGTAAAGCTCTTCATTTGTTCTCTCAGCGACTTAACGAACTTAATCCCCACAACCAAGTTGCATCTATTGTCGAGTTTTGTTTTACAATAAATGAATAAAACTCGCACCTTTTTCACACCCTGCTTGAGATGGAACTCAAACTCTTCTTAAGCTCCTTGTTGAAATTACTTCATAAAAATCATCCCCTCCCTCCCCTGCCCAGCTGTGTAGCCTACGAGCC
>VOMN01052347.1:0-21674 GCA_014899125.1 Orchestia grillus | reverse complement strand
ATGAGAACCTGTCGTCTGGGTGCTTTCCATATCTCATTTGTTCGAACGGAATGACATCAATGGAAGACGACGAGAGATTAAGAAAACGAACTCAACATCGGAAAAGTCGAATCCATTCGGTAACTTGTGCATGAAGACTGACGAACAATTCACAACATTGTTTTCATTGTCGTCAATGTGTCACAAGAGCTCATATGATTTGCACATGTAGGGTGTGGCAGCCAAATTCTTCAACAGACTGCCGGCCTAGCCCCAAAAGGAACATTGCTACGAAATTGGCCAAAAACTAGCAGCGGCCGTGGATAACTTGTCCTTCATGACGAGGATCATTACTGGTAACGAAATACTGTACTGGTACTGAAATCCTAGGTGAAAGAGCTTATCACCTTCACGCCAAAAAAGGCGAAGCACGTCCGCAGTTCAACGAAGTGCATTGTCATTGTCTTTTTGTCTTTTTTGACATTCGAGGTACTGCGTATCGAGAATTCGTTCCCCGACTTCAGACGACGACAGCGATCACAAATGTGGCGCACAAAAAACGGAATGATCTACGACAATAAATGCCGAATTAGAGGAATTCGAGTCCCATATGACAAAACAACCTAATCTGACCAATTTTCATTCAATTATCATGGATTCGTTTGAACTTAGTGAATTCAAACAATGCACGCTGTCATCTTTCTCTCCTCACACTTGAGCGCCTTGCTAAACACACGATTTTAATTCCGCATGCGCTGTACTCTCCAGATCTGCTTCTACGAACTTTGTCCTATTCTGGCGCTTGAGTAGTAGTAGTGGTAGTAGTGGTGGTATCATAGTTTGATAAAGCAGCGTTTTGGCGCTTGAAACTGAAGCTTAAAGGTCACCGTTTAGGCACAATTCAGGAGAGCTAGCGCAAATCGCAGATCGTGCTAGACACGTTTCAAGAAGAGAACTTCCAGGACATTCTCGAAGTGGCGAAAAAACTTGAAATGGTGCATTGATGTGGAAGAGAACTACCTTGAAGAAAATAGAGTAAGAAAGTAGATAATAAAGTACCTTCTTGTCAATAGAGCTCAGCCTCGAAAATTTTTGATACCACCTCGTATAGGTCGAAATTGTTTAATTATATGGAAGAAAATGTCAATGATATGAACTGAATTAGGCAACTTAGGGCCGCGAAGCTCACAAACAGATAAACACATAACAGCAACGCAAAGTCGCATACACAAAAAGAGAACAAAACCGTTGGCGAAGGGAATTGTGTTTCAAAGCATTGCATATAAATTAAATGAAGGTTAAAATGATGCTAAGCTAAGCCTCAGAGGGCTTTGTCGAAATTTATTGTTTATGAAATAATTATAAGTAAAAAACCGCTTTAGGGAAGGTCACCAACAAACCCTTAGCTTTCAGCTAGAAAATACTCTCGAAATGATTGTACCCATTAAATACCAGAAGCTAATGGTATCAAATTGCGTCCGGATAATGAATGGGAGATGAATAATAAAAATTAAGTCATACGACTAACTTAGAACAGGTCCTTCTCATAAGTAAGTTAAGAGGAACAGCTACTACTCTTCACGTAGGAGGTAAGCAAACAACTGCGATAAATGACGTAGACTAAATTAAAATAGATGCTACATATAAATCAAGTGAACACGAGGGTCAAGATGAGCTTTTAAAAATTGGTGACGTAAAAATAAGAAAATTAACATCATCTATTACGGAAGATGCTGAAATTGTAGCAAGTCGACACGTGCTACAAAGTCCACTAATCAAAATTTTTCGTCACATGGCATCCGCCATGGCGATTAGTGATCATCACCGAATAGTTAGAATAGAATGAATGGGATAAAAGTACCCCAAACGCAGGTGCAATAATTCTAATACTAAGTTGTAACGCTGATGTTCGAGCGCCCTTTGAAATGAATGCATGATGCGGTTAGGTGAGTGCGATGAACGGCACAAGCAAAGTAGCAGAGCTGAAGGTGCCAGGAGTTCAGGAACGCAGATGGCACTCACTCTTGCTGGTGGGGAGGTGGTTGCTGCTGCTGGCCAGGCCCCATGGGGGTGTAGCCCGCAGCGGCGGCTGCGGCACGGTGTTGGCTGAACGCTGCGGCCGCTGCAAGAGCACCGGTGTCACCACTGCCTCCACCTGGCGAAACAACACCGACGTTATGAGATATCTTCGTAAAATGAAATTAAACGAGTTATCGCGTGTATAACTATTGGAAATACAGCATATTGTACTAGTCGTTAAAGTTTCCACGATAAAATTCTAACCATTGATGTGTAAATCTATTTCAAGCGCAAACAATGAAATCTTATATTCGTTAGCTGTAAAACACGCGTTGCATGCAGGAAGCCTGTCGCGGAAAAAAATTGTACATAGATTGGATTAAAACTATACAAGCTTTAATCGTCACTCGGGGTAATATTTTCTTTTTTAAACTAACATAAGATCTTTCGTACTAGAAGTACAAAAAAGTTATTAGCAAACTCAAACAAATGCATAATTCTTCGCCTAATTCTCAAAGTAAAATCGTCAATTCCAGCTACGCCAATACTTGTTTAGAAGCTCATTATTTGGACGAAATTTCCAATACTTACACCTAACACGAAAACCGATACTTCACAGTCGCTACACTAAAGAAAGCTTCAATTAATACCAAGCTGTAGAAGAGAATCCCTCAAGACGTTCGGGAACACGTGCACTCACGAATGAAAATGCCATTCTGGTTTTATTTGTTCATTTAAGGCTCTTATGTCCATGACCTGAGAATGCTACCAAGACTGCGAATTTTCAAACTATACCTGGTACCGTAAGTTGATCAGAAGGATTCCGGCCTCGTTGAGATACTTTAGATGGGCAATAAAATGATCAAAACTACTGAGAACACAGTTACTCAAGTATCTAATTTCAAAGGTACAATTCATGCCAATAATTGATCTCTGTAATGTACACCATCAAGGTCTCCGAGTACTGACCAAATTCAAATAAGCATTAATTAATTTAGTGGCTCGTACACAATAAATTTCCATTAACGAACTAATAAATTTTTCAAATACAAACGAATATTAAGCGTCCTCACTGTTAAAATTAACGCTTCAACATCGCAAGCTTAAAAACTCGTCAAACCAATTGTGCTACCGACTACGTCATGCAACTACCAAAAAAATTGCTACTCACTATACAAGGAAAGGATCTACAAGAATTAGGAAATCTAAAAGCTGCTCACAAACCTTGAGCATACCTATGCTGGAATGCCTTCAAGGACTTGAAATCTATGAAAGATCACAAATAACTAATACTCAAATCTTTTCATTGAACCTAATCTTTCACTTACAGTAAAAATTAGTTTCAACACTCCTACACAATAGCTCATCGTAATTTGCACTTAGAGCTTAAACGTTACAAGTTACGTGTGTTGGCAAGAAAAGTTCATCCAACAACTTTTTTCACATTAAAGGTACCACATTCGAGGTTTGGGAGAATTGAGGTTTCTTCAAAGTGAAAATGGGATACGTCGCATCGCAAGCACATCGTGTAACCCTAATGTAGCAATTCAAAATATTCATGTTAACAAAGAAATAATTACAAGCAGAGTTTTATTTTGTTCTTAAAAATTGAGCAACTCGCTTGAACTCGAGAACGGCGTAAAATAACTCGCAACTATGTCAGCATCGGTTTTTATAGAAGGTAAAGTTCAAACCCTATCTCGACAGTCAAAGGAAACCATCATAAGCGGTAAAATACCAATGTCAGATTCGTACGAATATCAAAGATAAATAGATACGGACCACAATCGAGTTGGTCATAAATACAGTCATTTAATTAATATACTACGTTTACGATAGCTACATGATTTAATCTTTGCCAAGTTTACAAGCAAAATACACTCATCTTAGTTTTTAATTTTCGAGGACCTCTACAACTGAAATGGAGAAAATTTTGCGGTGTAGACTTGGTGATTCTAAAGCAAAACGGGTTCCTAATCAATCAAAGACATAACGCGTCTTAGAATCGTCTCGTATTCGTAATTGTAAAACCTGAAATTTTTGATCAAATTCTTTTCCATGCTACAGAGGAGATTTATAGAGCAATTAATTAATTTTAGATCGAATTTCCACAACCACAACTTTTCTACGTGTATTACAAAATATTCTGTACTGAAACGTATCCAAACTAAGCACGTTCGACCAAAAATTAAATTTACTTATCATATTTCAGTAATAGGAAATGTGTACGTTTACTAGCAAATTATAATAAAAGTTTAATTTTTTGTTGAGAGGAGCCGCACGCTATGAACGATATGCTACAAGTCATCTCTTCATCTCTTGAAATGGTCGTTCGCTGAACTGCCTAGCAGTTCTCAGAATTAGGTCAAATGAAGATTTATTAATGAGCAGCATGCACGACTGTTCTACTGTCATATGGAAACTACTAAATTTAATTCTAAAAGACAACTATAACAAAGGCACACCATCTTAGTATTAGAGGTATGCAACGATAAAACTAAATTTACGGTTAAGTAGGAAAACTAAAAATTAAATTACTTCAAGTGCATCTATCAATCATTAATTATGGTAAAACTAACATTTGACGCAATGATGAAATCAATATAAAGCACGATCAATAGTAAGAACTTGAGAACTATCTTAAAAGTTAATATCAGAGCGTACAAGTGTCAACCGACGTTTGAAATTGCACACTAGAGCGCCGCAGTATCTTATTGCTATGAATTCTTATCCAAAACTTAGAAGGTTAACAATAAACACGAAGGTTCATGAGAGCCATTATTATTAAAAGGTACTTGTTACAAACAATAGCAGGGCTACTTGATGACATGATTCAATGATTTTAATTGTACAGTTATGAGCTTCCTTGAACAAAACCTTCCTACAAAAATAATGCAACAGCCATCTCCAATTCTTCTTGTTCTGCTTTCCAAATTCCCATTGAAACAAAACGCGGAGCAGACGGAGATGCAAAGAAACTGCTATCGCTATTAAGCAACTTCAAGGTTAACTAGCTACTACATATTGACAACTTTACGAAAACAGGCCAACACACGGAAATTTAGAGGTAGATATCAAGCCGAACACATCAGGAGTTCCCAACAGCCACGAGAACAATAAGCGGCTTCAACAGACTGCACAGACAGACAACAACGATACTGGAACGGATGGTTGATACATACTCTCCTTGATAAAACTTGCAACACCGAAGGGAACTGGTCACTAAACATCGTTTCCACAAAAATTTGAGATAGCGTCTGGGTGACGTGACTTAACGATACTTTAGGGCTAAAATATTAACTAGGTCGCCAAAAGTATATATCTACATGTGTATTACAGTACAAGAATAGTAATATACGCAGGTCGCTCTTGGTGGCACATGACGTACGAATACAAAGGTACAGGAGTTTGAGGTAAAACGGTCACGAGTGAGGATACAAGCAAATGAGCAATAACGTGACTTATATTTGACTAAGGAGTAAGAATATTTGACTTCGATCCAACCGAGGTTATTCAGCCAATAATTTAAGTAAAAAACACACAGGCAGAACGCCAAGAGTCACAAAATCTCTAACATTAGCATAACGAGTTCAGGGAAAACATAAAACTTTATGAAAACGAAAGTTGGTCTAGTAACTATAAATTTAAGCAACAAATTATCAAACTGAGTAGTTTAGACTCAACTTCCTGACCATGCAACGCCTCATCTCCGCTTAGTCGATGACGATGCTTCGTGTTCATGTAGAAAGGAACAACGCCAAAGCAATCAATGTGAACCGCTCATGCAAAATCTTAGCTCGAAGATAAACGAAAACTATATTGATACGCAACGTATCAGTACGTCATCAATTGAAAATTAATAGTGCAATTGCCATGCAGAGCAGCGAAACAATTGTAAAGAAAGGATACAAGACAATCTGGCCGCCAATTGTAACAACGCCGAAGTGCATTTTCAAACCAAAAATATGAACACTGAATCTGCATTGAATACAATAAATTTACTGCTATGCACATTCCAGTCCTATAATCAAAAATCCACAGAAGAGATGACTTTAACAGCACGACACTAATCTCTCCTAATTCAAAAAGGCTCACGGCCATAAAGACATTTGCAGCAGTTCGGATGGTCTCAAATAAAGAAGCAAGCAGTATTAGAAAGAGCAAGCCATGAATGCATGTCGAAGCGTCATGTGCCTGCCCTTCAAGTAGATGCAGTTCTCGATCACTGGTACGAGTCATTGTTGCTCTGGTCCCAATTACAATTACCGTAGTATTGACCCCAAGTGGTGGTAGAGTAGTCGTCTGACCCCTTTGCAGCCGAGCCAGCGGCGCCCCCTGCAGCAGCCAGACTAGGGGACGGAGTTCCCGGGGCACCCGCCACTGAAATGACGGGCAGCTTTAACAAACTAGCGCACATTCACGGGCCACAGCAACCACAATCTCTCCCAGATGTTTTCGAGTAGCATTTCAACTCCCACAACCCCCTATGCAGTTGAAAAACACACTTAATCAATACATTGAAACTCCAGCTCAATAATTCTGAAAGAAAAGAAAATTTCCATTCACCAGAATGCTGGACCAGTGCTCATATACGTCGTCCATTGACGTATAACTGATCCAAAACTGCACGAGTTATGGCAATATATTTGTCACACGTCTTAATTGCCGTAACTCGATGTCAATTTGCGGAACGCTCAGTAGTAAAGCAAATGTAGTAAGCAAATTCAAAATAAAGTATAATACATTAGAACTACTCGGTAAATAGCTATCTTTTTTAGAAATTAAACGCTTCAACTCGTCTGCGGAAAAGATACAAAATTTTATGTTTATTCAAGTTTTTCGGAGCCATGCGTCTTCCACCTTAACACGACAACCTGTAATTGGTTTTCTAGATGACCAATCGTAACTCGTGTATCTTAACGCTCGTTAGACCAACGTTCGCAATACACATTCAACACTTATGCCTCACCAAATTTTAATGCCTGTTCGACACTGACGTTCACCCTCCTCGTTCATGTGGAGCAACTTAGCAAGATCCGCAGGCCAATACCACCACACAGCTGAGCGCCAGATAACTGTCATTGTGCAAGGCTTACAAAAGAGCAACATATAAAATTATTTAGAGTACTCGATGTCACGCGAGGTTTCGTTTCTTCCCTTTGGTGTTAGTCACGTAACACGATTACTTCATCTCATGATCAATTATGTGTAGCTTTGATCCAGAAAAAATAACATTCTTCAATTGAATGTGATTAAATTACTATCATAATGGTGCAATTCACCACCGCTGCCTACCGTAGAGCGTCGTAAATGGGGCATTTAACATCAACACGAGACCAAAAATTTAAGAACGAAGGAGAAATAGGTGACGCATAGAAGACATTCGTACAGGACTCATTGTATCGAGCGCCTCCTTACTCATCGACAGAAAAGTGCAACAGTTAAAGCAAGATTGAAGCTGCATTATGTAAAAAACTGAATTTCCCAACAGCCTCCTGCAGGGTAGATTGCCGTTATGCATTGAGTAGGAGTTGCCATCGAGGAGTGCTATTTGCCTCATGTACGGTAACCGACACGAGCACCATCAGTTTACTCCTACCAGGGAGCTTTACACGTTTACAGGATGTCCCGGAAAAATGTGAGCGTACTTGTTATACCTCTGACTCGATGTAGCTCGGAAATAGGGTCGATTTAACACGCAGATTATCCAGAAACTACCACTATCTTTGAACCACCCGTAACAGTTCCCTGAAAAACCTGGAACGATTGCTGAAATCATTGGTTCGTGACACTGAGGCCTAGGTACAAAAGGTTCCCCTATTTTTTGACCATCCATTACTTTTACACTTAGCATTTTTGTTTCAAGGGCAACTAACCCATGGCATTTCATCATTATTCATATGATAGTTTCTTTAATTAAACTCGGACTACTATACATGTCAATAAACATCTGAGTCAAAGTTAAATGCACAAGCAATAGGCAGCGAAAGAGTGAGCACACTTTTTTGAGACACCTTGTACACCATTGACCTTCAGGCCAAAGGCCGAAACGCTTAAGAAGACCCTCGTGTCGAATTCCGTTCAAATGTATGAAAATGCCCTTTTCATTGCAAAACGTCCTTTGATGGGTACGTTATAATATCAAAATCTGACAACTGTACCTGCAAAACTGACCATCATGGTCGAAGAAACTAAAATTGCCGAAGACTTTTTTCTTCATTTAAGAACTGATACAGTTAAACACGAAGATCGGGATAACGGGAGGACGTTAAAAAACTTAGATTTTTCCGCAATATAAAACTGTTTTTTCGTTTCTGCCCAAGTCTGTCAGCATTTTGCGTTCTCTGCATTGAAACATACAGTGAGACAAACCTCGTTTTCGTACAAAAACTACACGAATTTTTCTTGAAAATTGTGTAAAAAATACATTTTCGTTTTTGCAAAACATCAGAGGAAAATATATCAAAGGCGTTTTCTTTCATCGAGTCACGTGTGGCAAATCTGAAACGATCCGTTCTATAGGAAAACAGTTACTCCTGACCTCCGGACGGTACCTTCAATGACAGCGCCTCCATTACTGACTCATGCCAAAAAAAATGAATGCGATCGCAATGTTTCTGCAAATTTCAAGTCGCGGTAGAATTTTACTACACAATTGGGAAAAGTTAAGCGATGCGCAGAAGTCAATCATGTTTCATTAGTAAAAAAAAATTAACGAGCAAGTCAACGTTATTTCGCGCAGGAATTCGAAGAAGCAATTACAGCAGAAACATTTAAATCCAGAAGATACAACTCGCTGATTTAACAAAAATGAAAAATTATACGTCAACAGATGAAATTGCACGTAAGCAAAAATAAAATAAAAAAACATCTCACTAGATATCCTTCGAGAATGCACAGCATGAACGAATGGCTTCAACTTGCTGTAATGCTATCGGCATCGACAGGATATAAAAAGTTACATCTCAGCAGAACAGTTAAAATAAAATTTTCGGTGCGACTGAGAAGCAGGGCAGACAATGAAAATAAGGTCCACGCCTTCATGTAAGGGACCGAGTAAAAGCAACCCCCTCAAACCTGGAGTTCTTCTAGCGAGGCCACGGCATAAACAAAAAACGTTGTTGCTCTTTATTTATATTTGAAAATGTGAAAACACTGTATGCTAGAAATCTCATAATCTGTTCCAAACATACGATTAATTATTCTAGAAAAGATTCTGTATTCAATTATCTAACATTGATAAAAAAAAATCTCATGAAACTAATTTTCCCCCACGAATAAAGCCCCCATTTAACATGTCTCAACTATACAAGAATAATTCTTTTTAGAAACACTAGTGTTATCATAAGCCTGTAAAAAGCCCACATGTGTTCATCAAAGCAGCTAAAATAAGGAAAATGTTTCCTTTGCAATTCTTTTCTGAACTGCAATAATGGTAAATGTAGATTTTACCACATGAAAAGCTCCACACGAAAATAAGTATAAAAATAACATTTTCGGTCAAGCAAAATAATTGTAGTTAATCAGAATTGAGAAATTAGAAATAATTCATAATTAATAACCAATTTTAAATTAATTGTTGAAGACGGAGCTACAGAACACGTATTACTGTGATTAACCCAAAAAAAGCAAAATCAGTAGGAAAAAGGCTAACGAAACCAAGCCACTCGAAAGACAGGCACTGCAAATAAGTGAAAAAAGACAAGAAATACACGAACAACTCCAGACATTATCAAATCAGGGACCAGCACTATGGGCTTGGGAACAGGGTTCATCATGTAGCGGAAGATAAACACCGCACCAAATTTTACTTAAGCGCAACAATTCGATTGAGTTATCGAAACTGAACTGCTGAGGTATAGCTGCGATCTAAGTAATGTAGGGGCTCGATTACAACAATTATGCGATAACATTTAACTAGCACAAATAAGCAGCACGGTGGCATTGAGGCATTGAGGGTTACTTTAATGGTAACAGGTTTATCCAAGAATTAACGAGCTGAAGGAAAGAAATATTCCATAGTAAGAAGAAAGTCATTTGTTATTTTAACGGATGAAACGGTACTTTAAGGTCATGGTGCACAAAAACTTTGTTACCTCTATGGCCCAGCTTAGTCACAACGGTTAAGAAATCGGTGTAATTGCGGACAACTTTGACACCATGATTTCATGTCATAAAACTTGCAAACGTCTCAAGTCAAACTTATTATTCAACAATGTTCTACCAATTTTTTCCGACTAGTTTTAGCAAGAAAATTATCAAAATTCAACTGTTCGATGCAAACAAGCCAAATTTATCGAATTCTTTTTAGTGCATGATCATAACGGCTTCATATAAAACAAAATAGTACAGCGCGATTATGACTATTCTATTACCAGGACATGCGGGTCAAATGTAAACTGGTGAAATTTATAACTTCTGTTCATTTATTGAATAGGATCAAGATTAATTTCAATTAGTTAGCTATATGCGGTATATCTTTTAACTTGTTACATAACTGGCAAACCTTCTCGCGGAATTTCATTTCAGTTTTAGCTTCACCCACAGTTAGCTAATTTTACAATCACAGTTCCTTTACAGCTATTATTTCTCCTACCATTTGAGCTCTTGCCTCACACCTCTTCACTTCTCATGTGGTCTAGTTGCAAAACCTATCTGCGGCTGTTGTGTTCTCAACCTTTCATGACATTTAGGCTCCTTTTGAATAATATTCAACTATCAATGCCCAAAATACTTCCATTACTCTCCTTTTCTATTATCGTTGCAGATATTAATTTGGCAAATTCTTGAAAACGATAGAACAAACAAGTCAGTTGATTCTCCTCTCTTCTAGAATATGCATGCCCGACACACACTCAACACTAACTAACCAGTTTCTTTAGAAAAAAAAGATGCTTTCTTTAGAAACAAATAGCGGCACAGGCTCCCTGTATGATGTTATATGGACATGGCTCCAACTGAAAGATAATGTCCGACTCTTCTTCCTACACTAAATCTTGCTTTCTACTTACTTTACTGTAGTTGATTGTTGTAAAAATTTCATCCACTGAAGGTTATTCAACATCCCATTCCTTTCGCTTATTCCCCACGCTTATTCAAAGCCACCCACACACTACACCCCTTTCTTACAAAACATTCAGCTATTCAAAAACTACTTATAAATACGTTAAAACACGAACGGGGTCAATTGATTTTAAATATTCCTTGACACATTTGTTCAATTCCTAATTCCCGACTGAGTTAAAACCCAAACTCGCGTCCCCTAATTTCACTCATCCTGAATTCGCATAGATCACTATTTATGCTAAAACATAACAAAAAATGTGCTTGATATACAAAAAGACATTTTAATTTTTAATATATACAGGTAGTTTTAACATTGTCTTCTTACCATTAAATCATAAAATTGTACATTTATTTGCACACAGAGTTATTTCAAGGTAAATTTCAACGAAGAAAAATTAAGAAAAAATAACGGCGAGTTCCAAGATAAATTAAAGTAAGTGGAATCGCACGACGGTTGGAAACAATAAGCCATCTTGACTGAAATCTACCTGTGGTATTTGAATGGGTGTTTGAAATTGGGAAACTTTGTGTCCAGTAGGAATTAACACAAATTAACTCGTGTCAGGCTAGCAAAACGTTTTCAAGAAGCTGTTATATAGAGTGTTATATAGACATGAGCTTATTAAACCTCTAATATACTGAAGAAATTATAAAAAATAGCGCTATTAGGTTGTTTGTGGATAGATTTCCTCGATTCAGCAGTTGATGAACTCGTGAGTACGAGAAATCGCCCGGACACTCATCCCAAAAATGGAGATTTTTCAGGAAACGCGTCAAAAATGCGAGCAAGACATGACATTAGGACCAACAAGCGGCAAAGCACAGTAAACAATGCAACACAGAAAACAACGCAGCACACGTCCCAGCACGTCAATCTCGGAATGAGCTTCACGAGTCACGACTGCACACTCAAATGACAGCTGCGCTGAGCGAAAATTAACACAAAATACATTTACAGAGATCGTTACGCTCAAGCTTCGGCTATAAGCCCACACGCAAGTGTAAACGAAACTATGTTTGAGACGACGGTCGGAAGGTTGGACGAGAATGAATCAGGGTAGCTAAGCCTAAGCTCACAGCAGTCACACCAAAGAAGTTGCAACGTCGCTGTTTTAGCAAAAACACTGTCTAAAAACGAGAGCTCTGAATCAAATTCGAAATTAGAAAAAGTAACACCGAGAAACACGTTTTCACCACATTTATATCGATCAAAACGACAAGTAGTAACCATCAGGCCTGAATCTGAAATGTTCTATAAAAGGTTCCACTTTATTTTTCATTTTAGAATAAAAATGGAAAAATTTTAATCATAAAAAATTATGGTTCACAAGACAGATTAAAGCACTACTGATTATTGAATATTCCATTAACGACTAATTTAATGAAGGCAACAAATGAAAAGGAACAAAATTGATCGTTTCCCAACATGACCATTGAAGTTAGTGCGTAAACTTTGACATCAAGACTCGGAACTCCATCTCAAGCCTGATGAATGCCCACACATAACACAGTAAACGAGCAAAGTTAAGCAACGCACTCGAGGAGTTAGGAGAAAGCATGTGAATCCCTCACATAAATTATGCTCCACTTCCATTCAATCAAAATGCAGCAAGAAGCAAGAGAACAAGAACTGATGATTAAACTAGCGAGGAAAGAATCATTTTGACCGGAACAGCGACGTGCATCACCGATGAACATGTACCGCTTCACGGAATTTGTTGAGCTAAAGAAAATAACGAATCACTAAGGCTGCTCGCAAAATAAACATTTGGGTGAATGTAGAAAAAAACCTGGTCATCCACAGGAGTGACATCGACTGGCCAACTTGTGATCCAGTCTCATAGTAGTGCACAGCGCCTCCATCGAGTTTTATTGCGCAAAGGCTTTACTGAAATTAATAATAGAACTAAATTGAACTGTACAAAACATACTGGAGAGGATTACAGGAAAAAATTGAGAGGACGAATAATTCAAAGGAACAAACGAGCAGTGGTTTGTCTAAGGAAAACATTTTCTGAGGGAAAAAGCGAGCAAAAACGTTAATTAGTTCCAGTTGTTGAAAGTTGAGTTATGCTGCCAGTCCCCAGTGGAACCCACACACGCTAAAGCGAGAGTAGTAAAATAGCCACGGGATCAGTGGAGCAAAATATTCTTTAGAGCCCACAAACGATAAAGCGTGAGTAAAAGAAATGATGATTGGATCAATGGGTAAATCGTGTGTGATGGAAAAAGTAGAGGTTAGGAGGAGGAGGATAATAATAACTCACAGTCGAGGTGAGGGGGAGTGGACGGAGGAGAGGCCCAGCCCCAGTTGCTCCCCTCAACCATTCCTGCAACACCGGCCACTTGCTATAGCGTTCCTCTCACTCGCCCACTAACGAACCATCTTCACCTCAGAATTCCATACGATTTTCAATCGCTCTATTCATCAGACAGGCATAAATTTGCAGTATATGAACCTGCCTTTCCTGAATTACGGTCTTTAATCGTCCGCATCCTTCTGTGCTCATTACTCTGAATGAAGGTGAGAGTGGTACTCATCTCACCAAGTTGCTGCAAAGCTGTCTATTGCATGCAAAGCTAGCGCTACTTCCCCAAAGCTCTTCCGATAGCTCATTATGGAAGACCCTACGTACATAAAGTTCGGCTTATTCCATTCAGTTAGGCGATACTCTCATCGGAAGTACGTTTCCTAATTTGTTTCGCTTTGTTTAATCCATAAACCTCACACAGATGGTATAAATAACCTTCCACTAGAGGTGCTAATCGGACGGGTCACAATCAGTTTAGGAAATAATTGGGGGGCCTTTCTCTTTCCCCTAATGGAAAATAAAAGCAATATGCAGGATTTTTACACTGCGAGCTCGTGAGGCAAGACTTTCAATGAAAAATTTGCATTGCATAAGACCACACTGGGAGTCCTAATCGAGAAAATACCATTGCTCTTCCTGGTGGGAAATGACACCGAAGTCAACATATAGACGCTGAGAAAATATGTGACGCAATATGGCAGGTTCCGGACACCATACACACGCAGGCTTCTAAAATACCGTAACGCCATAACTCATTAATGGAAACTGAATAAAATGATCGGCACATCGTGGTTGAAAAAATTTCCCCAATTCCTTACGACGGATTCATCATCAAGTGACCACCAAATGGGTACAAAATGAAGTTACAAGAATTGCATGCAAGAACATTCCAAAATCTACACAAGCCAAAATACCATGTACCAACGTAATGGAAAGAGACCAACGATTTTCAATTCAACGAGAGTAACAATACAACTTCAATGTGCGGAGGTGTTAGAATAAGAAGCAAAATAGCATACCATAACTTTGTCTTGCTAATTAAGAATAACTACGGAAGATCATGGACGAGGAAGAGAAACTCTGAAGATACAAAAAACATCCTAGAAGACCTATAGAATATAGGGTAAAATGCACTAAGGATACTAAAAAATAGCGTTAAAAACGGTGTTACCGTGATGAAAAATACGAAATATTTCCCTAATGTAACGGTCACTAACCCCCGTAATTAATTAAGAAATGCCGGGTATTATATATTCAACACAACTATCCATAGCCGTGCGAATTCGTCCGTGAACGAAATTAATCTGAATTATTTTAGCCGGATCAGTCAACTAACAAAAAAACACCAACAGGAAGAAAGAATCTGAACGAGTAAGTGGACGAATAGTCACTTACAGAATGTTTTATCTTGCCTTGCACATTGGATACATCGTATACTTTAACTTGGTTAGTTACTGGAAGAGCAAACGCCTTCAATAGGGGGCGAAGATTTCATGTTGAAATTAAGTTCAAATTTTACTCCGTCTGCTCCCTTTACAAACGCTGAATCATCACGCATGTGTCCCATATCAAACAAAAACGTCGTGCATTTTCAATAGAACGAATCGTTTCAAGTATTGATTAAAATACTGGATGAGAATGATAAACCTCAAATATGGAATTGCGGTGGTAAAACAAAAATTTAGGCTGCCTCTTCGCAGAAACTGGAAATATTAAAAATCAATTCAGTATCGGAATACGCTGAAGAATATAGACGAGTCAAACTTGAATTAGCTAGCAATGGTTTTCCAACATGTTTAGTGCAAAATTTCGAATTTTTTCTTCATATTTCTATGCTGAAATAGCAATTTGCTGATTGATAGGTCCTTCTCAGTTAACAGATAAGAGACCATTTATGTATATGAGAAAGCTGTTTTAGAACTGTAATGGAACTCGTGATATAGTACCAAAATTCCATACTGCTTTACCGTACTTGCATACCATAAAATATCCTCGGATTGATCAACGACTAGAAAAAGATGTAATTCCGGCCTAGAGGGTTTGAGGCTCGTGAAAATAGAAAAGCTAGACTTGAACGACCCCAAAAGGAAAAGAGAAATAAAAAAACCTGATTGATAGCCAACTGATAAGAATCTTACGACAGAACAGTTGCAGTGAATGCTGATCCCTACGAGGAGCACCCTACTTGACGCGGACGCTAACTAGCACTCGTAATGACGCTTCCCGTAAATACGAATACATACAGACGATAGGGAACTAAGCCTCCTTTCAACGATGTCCTGTTCTCAACATGCTCTGACAACGATTCCAGTTCATGTACAACCCTACACAGAGAATGCCAATGCGCACAGATATGTACTACGGCTGACTGTTCGGGAAGACGAGCGAACTCTACGCAGCGTATTATGAATGTTTGTGTGATGATAGCTATCGCAACAGGCCAACGCAAGTGATGGTGACCGTCGTATCTAAAAGAGAAAATTCTACAACGTTCTTGAGCGTTCATGTCTGATCTACGTTCAAAAATAGCAAAAAGGTGGAATGACTTGCATCGGTCAGGTCAAAAGTAACAAAAAGTATCAAGTATTCCATTACAACAGTGGAATCGAAAACTAATCCGATTACAAAACATACATAGCCTAAAAGCTTATTTTGTGATACCAGTTGAAGCGAGAGCAACAGAAGGAGAGACGTACTAATCATGCAAGTACGAACAAGGGTACGAGCCGGAATTATAAATAAAACTTCATGCATTATCAATAGTGTAAAACTATGATTTCGAAACTACGAAGCCGACGACCACATTAGTAAATGAGAACTGACGCGGGCTGCAACTTCATCCGCAGATGACAGCTGCAACTTACAGAATGGAACTTACTTTCGACCAGATGGATATCATTGCCGATAGATTTTCGATACCACGTGCTAGGACGAGGCATCTCCAATGTCATACACTACACTAATTTGAGCACTGCAGACTTTCCATTGAAATATCGACCACTAAACGTCTATAGCGCAGTCGCTACTAACTAACGCACCGTTTCGCGAGCGTCCAACAACACAACCTCCTATGAGCGACATCGAAGATGCAGAATCAAGCCACATTTTTGCCACGTGGCGTGAGATGCGAATTATTTCTCAAACAGCCATTCATTTAACAGCTATGATGTGGTAGCAAAATTTCACAGGTAAATAAAAGAATTGCGTAGGAGGGGATCATTTACGGTGGAGAGAAATAAATAAAAATAGTTATGACGTCATGATAAAGAGGTGGAAGTGCGTAAGAAAATTATTTTCAAGGTATGAAATTAAAAATTATCCGTGGATCAAAGTTTCCGAGCAGCAGAAAATAAAATAAAAGTCTTGTCCAAGAACCAATTAATTCTGCCTCAAGTGGATACTAACTTCTATACAAAATAGATCGCGAGGAAAAAATCCTACTGAGAAGTATAGCTTTCCCGTTGAAGATCGCATCTGAAGAATCAAAAAGCGCTCATCAGAAACGGAAGAAAAAACAAAAGAGTTAATAAATTGAAGCCCCAAACTGGGGAGGTATTGGCTCACCAAAGCTGCCGTACTGCTGGGACCCGGCAGACCCATAGCTCGGCGTGCCCCACTGCTGTATCTGCTGCCCAGCGCCCCAGCTGCTGTACTGCGGGGCCTGCGGGGCAGCTGCGTACCCCTGAGGAGGGTAGCCCTGCTGAGCAGGTGGTGTGCCCCAGCCCTGGTATGGCTGCACCATCCCGCCCGTGCTCATCGCTGCAGGCCCGCCCATCTGGCTGTTGTGCGGGCCAAGGGGGTGTCCCAAAGGTGGTCCCATGTTGCCGGGACCCATGCCCTGCACAGTGTCGTCATAATAGTAATTCGAACAAGTACAGGAAAGTACAGAGGTTTTAGATTTTGCAAAGGCTTCACGTACGGGGGTAAATTATATTATTAACAAATTTAAAGCGCCATATCGACATGAAATGGGATTTAAAGGAAGCGAAGAGAAGAGACCATTTAGTTCGGACTATATAGAACGGGGAATCTATGCAGAAGGTGGGTTCCCACACAAGATCCCCAGCGCATTGAAACGATAAATCAATAATGAAAAGAAAGCCAAGATAAAGATTCATTAGTGGAGGAGGCATGAAAATGGAAAGACGCAAAGATGAGGGCTGCAAGACCCGAAAATTTTCCTAAAGCTGAGGTAGCCTAACAATATCCTCCCGAGGAAGATAGTCCCCATTGTGTAAAATAAACAAACCTAACCTTACCTTATTACCTACCTAAGGCCCCTGAAGGGTCGTCTAGGACAAACCAACTGATCCCACTAACCATCAAAATTTATCATTGAAACGTTTCGACACTCAAACTGGGCGCAAAAAACAAAGATGAGCTTAGAATAAATTTGGAGGACCACAACGTTCAGACCTCCATCCCTACCAAACCGTGCGCGAATCGATTTTCGTATTCAGGCCTAGTGACTCGATTTTTCTTAAATGATTTCATATGCGGTTTTTCGCAAACATATTTACTTCTCCTTCCACTATTATCTGCCGAAGAGGTCAGGAGAACATGCTGCGGAGGCAACTTAGATCGGGGTCACAACTCTGCTTGGCTAAGTCTGAAGCTTGAGCACATAAACACAAGAGCGAATCAAGGTCATACTTTCTTCAGCAGCCAAAGAGCTTGAAAAATTTTCCTTCGAATATGTATAATATAATTTTTCCAGAAAAACGGCTTACCACTTCAGACACATGCTAATGACGGGAATAAAAATCATTTAACAATGTCCTTCAAAATCGACCGTGCTGAGGGGTTACCGTCGATGAAATTGTAAGGGTTACGATCGCTGAAATGATACCACGTACCTGTTCAGATTACGTACTGGACAGACGCCGCCAGTAACGTAACAAATACTACTAAATTACCAGTGAGAATTTCTCCTAATATCACCGCCTTACAGGAACCTGATGTGGAGTATAATTGCAAGTACCAAACATCTGCTGCTACTAATTCCTGTCAGGACTTACAATTTACTGATATTCAGTTGCAATGAACGGCTTATTAAACTAACGAAATATACAATAACAAAAGTAATAATTCAACAAGAGCAATTACGAAGACACGAAAAATAAATAAGAGAATGTAAATTTACAGAGAAGAAGGATCATTCACGCACTCGCGCCACACCATTGATGTATCTTTTTACAATAACTCGTAGACTGGGCGCTCAGCACCAAGTAAAAAGTTACCATGTTAGATAAAAAAAAACGCAAAACTTTAAATTAACATACAACACGTGATTTATGATGTCCCTCATCGTACTCAGGAAGGTAGCCAATAACTCGTAAGTCGCTAAAAGCAGGTGACCTGTGACGTCATCCATAGTGCTGAGGAAAGCAGCCAATAAGTATGGCGGAGAGATATGCGAGAATAAGAAGAAGACTCACGTTGTTGATGCCTGGCATGCCGGGGGGCCCCATGCCTGGCATCCCCCACTGGCTGTCGGGGGGAGAGCCCCACTGATCCTGTCCGTCCTGTGACTTGTTAGCATCGCGCGGCTCAGCTTTCTTTATCTCAACCTGATAAAAAAAATTATTTTGAACTTCCACAAGCTCAGGTGCAGAAATTGACAAGAAATTAAATCACAGAATTTGCTATTACGCCTACACACCCATAGCAGTATGCAAACTACGCGTTTCTTTTTCGAAGTTATGATCTTTAAGCTTCTTCTGAGAATTGAATTTGGCAAGAAAAAACAATTATATTCATGTCCAAGATATACACATAGTTGAGAGTAGATTCATAGGCTTCCCACGAGATAAAAAAGTTGCAAGTAAGTTTAGCGGGAAAACTATTTGCACTTTCGATTCTATGTATAGTACACTTCTCATATGAAATTGAGAAAGCTCTAAAAGAAATAATGGTCACTTCCGAGATGCTTGAGAGAAATGTATAATCAATAATATAAATCTGCCGTGTATACATATAATACAGCAACTTGACAGAACTATTCAATCTGTACGGAAGTACAGTTAAAACTTGCTTCACAGGAACTGAATGATAAAGATCTTCTTCGTGACATCAACCTCGACAGCGTGTTATTTTACGCACGAGACAAATATACGGCCGAGCGGTACCACAAGCAAGTACTAATTATTTCAAAGGTAGAAGATGGAAGACTGAGGAATGATGAGACGCAGTACCTGCTTTCCGTTGATGTTGACGAAGTGCTCGGCGACAGCGCGTTCCACTGCGTCGTCGCTCTCAAATGACAGAAAACCGAAGCCTGAGAAGAAATGTGCCACAAACACAAGTGAACTATGAATGTTCACCATTTCGAAGATATTTCAGTTATTTATACAATTACGAATACTGAACAGATTCAAGTCTCGAGTAACCTTCTCAAAAAAAGAAACCTTTATTCCAACACGTTTTACCGTTGGGCTTACAATGCCTTACAACTACTGGTGAGGGGGGAATATGAGGAATATGTGGTTTAAACTTCCTTTTCCAAGGGAAGTACNTGTGAGGCCATCACGCTCACCACTACACCATGGAGCCCACACTTTCGAAAAAGATAATGGGAGTTTTAAAAAGCATTTTTCGCTAAGAATTGCAGTTTGATAACGAGTATGAAAACAAACTCGTATTGGAACATATCTTAAGTGAAGAAGTGATAAAAATTGAGCCGAACTTTGCGATGATTTTACGTAAGTGAATATTTTGACACAAATCCTGCAATGATGAGACGTGGTTTAAATTAGGCTAATTACAAACGCTCGTAGAATCACGGTTGTTCCACATAAAAAGTTATTTAAAAGTCGAGCTTTCGAGTAAATACAGTACTCATATTCAGGGAAGAAACAGATGAACATTAGTGTATATAGTTAATATCTAACCTTACAAAAATAATAACAATAATCATTCATAAAAAAATCTTGGCGTACGATGCGAGTTATTAGTTCAGTATTGAGTACGGAACAAGTGTGCTCGTCGAGGACAGGTGTGTCTTACACATCCTACCGTTGAGGACAAATCAGACCAGCAGACTGCATTGGCACGGATGTCATGATACAGACACGTCGATGTTTGTTCCGACACTGGCCACACTGAACAACATCAAGTTAGATGTAAATAAAATAAAAATGAACTCTAACAACCGAGCGCAAACAAGTATTGCGATGCGTTGTTTGAATTAAATCGTCACTAATCATTTTTCCGCATTTCAATTGTTGCCTTCCCCTCAACTCGTGTCTTTTTCGAGTTGCGCTCTGCTAATTCATGACTTTTCTACATCTCATTAGCACAACTCAAATTTATTTCATTCCAATAGCCAAAAGTACGAGTTAGAATTAAAAAAAATCGCAATTAAACTTGCGCATTGATTTCCGATTAAGATGATCGTTTCGTTCCTAAATCTTACATTACGACGCATAAAAATATCAACCATAAATTATGCCTTCTTCAACTAAAATTACACTGTCGTGATACGTATTCAAATTTCAATGATAGCAAAAGCGCTTCGCTTTCAAAATTAATACGATGTAATACGCATTAACTGTTTTGCGGTCCAATGACTACAGATAATGAAAATTCACTGCAGTGCTATTCACAAGCATCCACACATAACTTTAATTGAATTATTTATTCAGCACAAGGTAGAAACATTAAACCCTCACCATGATGATTAAAATATTTGGCACACGTTTGTAACAAGATTTTATATAGCAGCTAGTTATTTAGTATCACTAAAGTGATACTAAATTTAGTATCACTAGCGGATTTAGCCCACTTTCAACTTGAGGGCTAAAAATTTCAACTTGAATACACAAGTTTCGCACTAGACTCCAAATTTCGACGCAACATACACATCAACTAACCAAGCAGTAATGCTACCGACAAATCAGCAGGGCGATACTGAAATCGTAACGATTCGCGGACACAACACAAGAATAGCAGACATTGAATTACGCAGCGTGAACGAGACCGCGACAGTTAAGTAACGGCGGGCGGAGCCTTCTCAGCGACATGCTTCTTTCATAAAAATGAGATGCCTTTCAACCCAAAGGAACAGAGCCAGGAATTGATGAATAGCTCTCATCGATTTTAATCATTAATAAAAGTAATTAAAAAGTATTATCTTAAATGGGAAAGGACACTTATCGTAAAATTACTTAAATTTACCCCCCCCTCAACGCAACATTACCACACTATCCTAGTTCCCGTACCTCCTTAACATCTCCACCATCACAAAACGTCTATCCCCACCTGACACGCCCAACCCCACTTGACGTGCCCAACCCCCCC
>VOMN01052336.1:0-24964 GCA_014899125.1 Orchestia grillus | reverse complement strand
AAGTTGAAAAAATCTTTGAAAGGGGCTAATTTTCTATCAGTTGAAGACGTGAAAAGAGTTGCTCTGCCTTTGTTCATGCCACAAAACCCTCAGTGCTACACAGACGGGCTTAACGGCTGGCACCAGCGTTTGGAGAACTGTATTGACCTTGATCGAGCACATGTTGAAAAACGAAGATCAAAACTGAAATAGTTTTTTCGAACTTTCCGTAACATTGACCCTTTAACATTGACAACACAAGAATGTACATTCAAATCCCTGGTTAACTTGAACACAAGACTGGGTAGGTGAGATTGGCAGCAGAATCCAACACTTGCTGCAGCTTTGACCAAGCCCAGCTAAGCATTGTAGTTCCCCGACCCCACACTGGCAACAATATACGTATATCATTGCCCAAGCCCATTTCCCTTGATTTTGTACATCCAAACCTGAGTGTTTCCGTTGCACTCCTCTACTTAAACTGGACTTTGAGGCTCATGAACTAAATACGCAAAATTGGCGAAAATTATTTCACCAAACAAGCGTTTCTACATCGTGCACTGTTTAGATAGGTGTGTCAGAGGAGTATTTACATCTTTCAGTACTATTCAAACACCCAATCCTATCACTACGCGGATCATAATTCAAAGTAATTATATTTTCATACCGCTGAGCCAAGCGTCTATCTCAGACTAAAAAAATGTGCTGAACGATCATATCGACAATGCTCGAGCTATAATCCTTGAGTAAGCAGTACTTGTAGTAGCAGCAGTAGACAGGATACCAGCACTGTAGAAATTTAGACTACCTCGCACCGAAAGAGAAGGGACCATGAAGTATGGACTTGAAACGACGGGGAATCCATACGCAAGGTGTGTTCCCACACAAGATCTCCAGTGCATAGACACAGCGAGTTAAGAAGGAAGAGGTAGAAAGGATAAAGAATCATTAACAGAGAAGGCACGAAAATGAAAAAAAGCAAAGTGAGCACGAAAGATAGAAGTCCCAAAGGTTTAGCTAAAGGTAACCTAACAACGTCCCCCCCCCTGTGGATGCCAGTCCCCATAACATAGCAAAGACAAGCCTACCTTACTTCACCCTATTGCCTATCCTATCCTCCCAGGAAGAGCTGGAAAATCTTACAGAATGCAAAAACGAAGTAATGATTACACTAGCATGCGCAGATGGGTAGAAGGTATGCCAACGTCTCACACAGATATGAGAATTTGATAAAGAAATGAATACAACTATTAAATTACCAGATTAAATGACCAGTTGTTCATCAACCATTGTTGTTTAGAGGAGTGCCACAGATACGACTAGGGAGCACCAAGTCTATAGGATAATTCAAGGACCATCCTAAGTTCCAGTACATTCATACAAAAGGCATAGAAAATTAGCCACTTTGATTAGCTGCGAACAAGTTTATCACCAAAATTTAGCAACGATGACCCTTTCTACTTGAGCAATCAGAGAAGGAAGAAGAACTTTTGTTACCTCCTGAAATGTGAACGATGAGATCCTGTAGCAGAGGCGCCAATACTTGGTGTCGATCAGGGCCCCTCATGCGACTGCAAAGAGGCAAAAACAAAGCAAACTTTCATGTAAGTTCCCAGATGTCATTGGACTACATACTACATTTGGGATCAATAACCCATACCAAAACAAATAAACATTAGTTGATAGTTAATTCTGCTCACTATCGCAACATGATAAAAAAATCAACAGATATTTCAATGAAAAAAGATGACACTTAAACAGCTTTCTATAAATGCTCTAAATTATGTACGTACACAGACCGAAATCAAGAAAAAAGTTATTTTGCAATAATTGGTTCATTAGCGAAACAGCAATAGTTCAAGCATTGGACAAGCAACTCACCCACACATTTGTTGCTTTTCATAAAGCTGGTTGAGGCGAATTGCACATGAGGTTAAGGACAATACAGAGCACCCGGGCCACAAGCTACCTTTGTCTTTGTGGAACTCCCATGAGAAGCGTGCCAACCCTGGGCCTGCTGCCTCCCCGCCGTCCGCTGCCAGAGCTGTTGCCCTCGCCTGATGAAGAGCTCCCACCTGCCCTGGCACCACCACCCCACAGTAGACTGCTTCCGCTACCGCCTGCGTACCACACAAAATTCATTACTCGGCCAAAAAAAAGTATGTTAACACTGAGTGGATAGTAAAACCAACAAGTAGTTCAAAGAGAAAGAAACAATAATTATGACATAACATACACTGGAATTTTGACTTGAAAACGCCTCTCCACTAGTGAAAAACTTCCCTCACAGACAAAAAAGATGAGAAAATAGGTTTCAGCATATGATGAATTTAAACTTACAATAAAAAATTATCCAAATTTTTGAAGTTTTTATTGAAAACAAATTTTCTAATAAATACTTATACATATGATGAGCTTTGTGTCAGTAGAGGGGCATTCATAAGTCAATGTTTCACTATAAAAACAAAGACTAAAAAGAACTGCAAAAAGATTAGAAAGAACTGCAAAAAGATTAGAAAAAACTGCAAAAAGACTAGAAAGAACTGCAAAAAAGACTAGAAAGAACTGCAAAAAGACTAGAAAGAACTGCAAAAAGACTAGAAAGAACTTCAAAAAGACTAGAAAGAACTGCAAAAATACTAGAAAGAACTGAAAATGAGGCACAAATGAAGTTCCACTGAATACAAGCCCATATTCTAGAAAATAATTCCCAGTGACACAATTATTCTTGAGAAAAATCATCAACCCTGAGGGCCATATTCTTCCCCTCAACTAACCAGTTGAGGGGAATGCAACATTATGAGTATCAATGCCACAGTAAAATTGCAGGAAAGATGTACAAAAGATAAGTTTACTGAAATTTTATAACAATATTTCTATTTTTGCCTTAGCTTTTAAGGCACTCAATGTAAATTTGAACTGAAACTCAAAAATATAATCAATTAGTATTTTCATATCCTAAAGAAACTAAGTAGCTGAACAATTATCTTACATTTCAACAGCAGCAATAGAGTATAGTAAATAATTTCATATACTATATTTTTTGTAATCTACTGTAGAGTAAATAATTTCATTTCTAACTTATGTTTCAAAACCCAATAAATATTTTCATTGCCGGCTTTAGCTAAAAATCCCATTTAATATTTTTATTTACAACAAAAATGAAGAAAAGCAACACATTTTTTATCTCTACCTCAGACTAGAGATAAAGAAATATTTTTATCTCCACTTAAATGTTGGAAGACACTCGAATCTCTCTTCATTCCAACTACACTCAAGATGAAAATAGTTTCTGATCTAACTCAAGTTCCGATTGGGAATAACAATCTATATAATAATAATAATTGAGTAAGCATAACTATTTTCTTGGTCAACGCCCCAGAATATCCAAGGAAACATTTATTTAATGTCTTATTTAACTCAAGTACACAAGTAAAGTGAAATGGGCATAAGGTATGCATGAGATGACTATTGAAGGCAGCTTCTTGTTGAAAACTACCAAACTAATTATTTACAACATCACTGAAATTGGAATTATATGTGAAAATAGCTTATAAGGTCACACCTTCAAGTGTTACAACCCTGCTCAATAAAGTTACATGTTGCTACTCCTATTGACACAATAATAAACAACTTTCCCAATGCAATGCCAGAACTTGAATAATAAGAAATAGTTCATTCTTATTGTCATAAAGCACAGCTTGAATAATAAAGTGCCACAAACAATTTAAAATTAAATGGCTATGTAATTTTAAAAGTTTTCAAAAGTTCCAATTTCTATTTCAAAAATTATCAGTACATATATATTTTTCAGATGATCATTAAAGATCTCTGAGGACAACTGGCTGTGTTTTCAGATACACAAAATTTAGATGTTAGACTACATCCTGCAGAAACAAACACACCTGCAGTGTTAGGCAAAATTCTCATCAAGAAATCCCGTCCAGCTCGTTCCGAGTCAAAGTCGTCCATGGCCTCATCACTGTCTGCGTCATTGCCATCATGTGATGACCCTGGTCATGAAACACATGAGCTTTGAGAGACATCAGGACCTGACACAAATCAGTGTTATTATACATCCGAGCAAGTAGATGGCAGAAAAGTGCTACAGTTTTTGGAGTGTAATGATCTTGAAATGCTCTAAGGAGTAAGTGCTGCTGAGAAAGCATGGAGGTGAAATAAAAAAGTACCACCTAATCACCATAGTAGAAACTGAAAAAACAGGTACAAGCAAGTTGTATCAAGCAGGAACAGTGAAGGCAGCTAGAGACAGTAATGTGTATTTAGATGAAAAGCTAACAAGTCTGCTAAAAGTAAACAATGCGACTATTCCTAAGAAAGAAAATAACATCCTTTCTATGTCCATGTCCCTCTCAACCAATACTAATATTATAAGAAAATTTTCTTTTCGATTTTTATCTAATGTGTGCATAGGCTTACTGGAAAATCATTTATTTTATTAAACAAAATACCAATATTTTCACTAAAAGCAAAGGTAAAAATTGTAGTGAAAAAGCATGCAGTACCAGAACAAGCCTTTAATTTATATACTATATTTGTAGCTATCATAAAATATCATATGCAGTATTAGATGAGTGTTTTTAATCAGAAACAATAATAATGAGTAGTAAGAGGAGTTATGAGCATTGGATAATGCTTAAACACAAAACAGAAGTTTATGTCCATCAAAATGATCAGTTTTCTCCCTCAAGTAGCCATCACGCATGAACTCATTTAAAAGCCCATCTATAAAAAACCGGAGCTATCACCCAAGGGAAATAACTAGCAAGACTCATCCACAGACAAATCTAAACCTATCCAAGAAATTGAATTAAGCTCTCATAACTGACATGATCCAGAGACTTGGAGGACTTAATCTCAGCGCAGTTTGTAAAAGCTCATTGGAAGATTTACTCAACACCTTCAAAATCATTCTAGAAGATGATACAGAACAGTAATGTAGCCTTTTCTGAAGTAGCACCTTCAAATAGATAGTAAAGCATAGGTGACCTATTACAATTTCCAACTTATGCAAGAATTAATTTGACAGCCAGTTACCATTTTCTATTTAATGTCTCAAAGACATTGCCTGATAACTAGTAAAGTTTGCTAGCACAGTGCACACATACCAAACCCCTCATACCTAACCAAGATGAGTTATTATATGCCCCATTCTCAGTCTAACTTTTCACCAAAGCATCTCTAGTTTTCACCACTTAATTAAGTGATGTCTGCACCTGGGTGGTCAAAATTATAGATTCTTTTACTAAACAGAGAGAGACTGATTTGAGTTCCCATTACTTGCTTGACTACAAATAAAGGTCTAGTTCTACCAGTATTTGTTTCTTTGTATTTAACATACTTAAACATTGAACCATGTTACCCAAGCAAGTTTAACTTCATACATGTGACTATGAACAAGACAATAGATGGATACCAGAAGAATGAAGAGATTGTACAGCTGTTTGCAATCATCTTCAAGTGCTCACACTGCCAGCTTCCAGTCAATTGACAACAGTGAATCATAGGTCAGGCTTAAACTTGCCATTTTACAGCTGAACACAATTTCAGAATTGCAACTTTGTACCTACAAACATCCTTTAAAAACTCATCCAACTAAGGATGAATCACGTCTTTCATCATCTAATTTTTTATAGTAGTCTCTACTACCACTTTCAACATCCATGATTAGGAGCCATTCCAAGAGTATCCTCAGGTTTTCCCTCCTAAAGTCTCACATAATCTCATCATTTTATACTGCATGACTTCTAATTAGCAATCTTCGTAGATTTCCTCCTCATAATTGGTCTTCTTTAGGCCAAATTATTCTGCCAAGGACAAATAAAAGATGAAAAAGAATTATGTGATATCCAAACAAATGCAGCATTATATAATACATCACACATCAGGGTGTAGAAAACTAATCATAAATTGAAGTAAGAATGACATACATATGCTTTCATTACAAATACCATCTAACTGCAGATACCACAGTGAAAAGTTATGAATGCCTCACATAGAATCTTGCACTTATAAAACTAGCACAAAATAACTACATTTACTACCTAGATTTGCTAAATTCATTTGAACAATAAGTCAAGAGAAATATAATTTGAAAATACAATAAGACAAACATTCTAATCTTCAATACAATTGTGGTGTTTTTCCAAGGAATTTAAGCAAATATTACACAGATTATAGTTACCAAATAATATAAAAAGATGCGAGTGGATAAGATAGTTCATCAAGGATACTTAGGAATGTAACAAAAGAGAAAGTGCAAACAAATAATACCTGTTTGAATTAGAATGGTTACTTGACTAGCAAGACAAGCAATAACTGCAATAATTATTCTTTCACCCAATGGTTATCTATTGAAGACAATATTCTTGATCACAATTTTTCTATTAGCTAATATGGGTAAACTATATTAAGCAAAACCCATCGACATAACTTGCATGTGACCAAGCCGCTACACTCGAAACAACACTCGCTCACCGGGGTGGCCTGCAATACTGGTATCACTGCTACTGCTGCTGTTGCTCATCCCTCCAGAAGGTTCAATGAAGCCATTGTCACATTGTGGACATTCATACTCCTGAAAATTGCACAGATGGTTTACATTACTTTACACAAAAACATTCTAAATATCTGGTTGGAAAAATTTCTGTAGATTTATCAACTGAAGATCAACCTTAAAAATAATTTTATTCACACTTTATTTTTCACACACAGATGCTAACAATCAGAGATACACTTCCAAAATAGTTAAACTTTCCTCCAGTGTAAATCCCTTGAATGAAACAATAAAGAATTTTGACAAGTTTAAAAAATTTAAAGAACATGTAGGTATAAGGCATAAAGTATATATTTTGTATGAATAAGGATTTTAGTAAGAAAACATTTACTTACAGGCAACCGAGGAACAATGTGAGCAGAGCATTTGTGGCAGAAAAAGAGGTTTGGCTGAGTCAGTACGTCAGATGACCGAGCTTCAGCCATGATTTCTTGATCTTGTTGCAGTCAGTCAATGGAGATTTTGGATCAAGGATTACTTTAATAATCAGAAAATACACTTAAAATCTGTGAAAATAATGATACAGATATGAAAACCAGTCTCTCATCTATGGAAGGTACATAGATTGAGTCTATAGAACTATGTAGACACCTTAGCTGTTCAGTAATGGAATATTCACAGAGCTGAAGATTTTTAGTGGAGTTCAACTTGCTCAGTCCAATTCAATACTACTAATGCATTTAGAAGAATGCTTTTTGTTCATTGACTCCTTTAGTTTTGTATAAAATCCTTAAATTTCTTATGTATTATCATAGTAACCTTCATTCAAGGATGCCAAATGACTTGAAAGTATCACAAAAATTAAAATTATCATTAATGAATGTATCTTAACCTATACATGTACTACACATCATATACCTAAATGAGCTTCTTAAATAGTTATGTTGTTATGCAGTTTTATTATTTAAGCTATCTATACTCATTAAATTAATTTATTGTTTCAAAACCTAATTCATATGTCAAGTGACAGTTGAATAACTTTTTAATAAAATAATTTCCAAAGTTATTCTCCCTTAAAGGGACTCCGTGGTGCACTGGTACAAAGTTAGGCTCCCAGCTGGGAAGTAAGAGTTAAGCTCCCAGCTGGCAAGCAAGGATTCAACTCCCAGCAGGGCCATCCTGGTTTACACAGAATCATGAAGTGCCTCTCTAGGAAATGGAAGCATAGACATCACAATCCTTATGTAACAATAGTTATAAGGTATTGATTTGAAAACCCAAATAATGTTCTGTAGGTACATCAATTGTGTTGGAATAAATAAACTTTCTTTCATTATAGAGTGACAATAAAATAAAACAAGGAAAATATTTTTTAAGATTATATTAGCTCATTAGGAGTGGCATTTTTTCAAACAAAATCATTATAAGAAATATTTTCTAAAATTGTTTCACAGGAACATCCAATGCAGCTCTAGAAAAAAAATTATACAACCAGAAAATTATAAAAATTACATAATTGCATCAGAGAAGAGACCTTTCTCAGGTAAACTGAAATTGTGTGGGATCTATGAATTTAATTTGAAAGGCAAGAATGATATGTAAATATTTGAGTTTAATTTTATACTGTGAAGCTCATCAATAGAAAACCATACCATGCAGGAATGGCTCTCCCATTTACAGCCATAGTAATGATACCACAGGTTACTAATATACTTTTTCTACCATGGCAGTGAGGCTAATGCTAAATTATCTTTCGGATTGGGAAGATTTGTTTTATGACGAGTCTCATACTTTATCTTATCATTTGAAAAATATTTTCTAAATAGATTCTGAAGGTAATTTCAAAAGCATAAAACCATAACTTATTAAAGTTTGTATATTTTTCATAATTTCCCAATACCAATGTTAAAAGCATTTCTGCAGTTTCAAAATTCATTGAGTGGTTTTGATTGGTATTAAGAATAGAGATTATTTTGAGAGTCAGACAATGAATAAAGAAGCAGTAGCAGTAGTAGTTGTGAAATCAGCACTTCAGAAACTCAGACTATCTTGCACCAAAAAAGTAGGGACCATTTAGTATGGACTTAGGAGAACAGGGTGTGATCCCACACAAGATACCCTGCACATAGAAACAGGAAGTTAAGAAGGAAGAATAAGAAAAGACAAATAAGAAATACTAAAGATGGAATAAAAATGGAAAGAAGCAAAGTGGGCACAAAAGATAGAAGTCCCGAAGGCCTATCTAAAGCTGAGGTAGTCTAGCAGTGCTCCCCTGAAAGTGCTAGTCCCCTTAGCACAAGATAGACAAACCTAACTAACCTACCTCTATTGCCTATGGCATATTTCATGCCTCCTGAGGGGAATGAATCAAGAAAAAACTATTTGATATCACATTGGACAAGTTTAGAAATGCAGAATCCAATCAAGATGTTTATTCATAATTTATTAAATTTGTTAATTTTACTTCTAAAGTAATAAAATTCTATTTCTGATTTCACTGTTTTTGACTGGCTCAAAAAAGTTTTATAACCCTCATAACCCTTTCAATTAACCTATTTATAACCTATTCAGAGTGAAATTACATTTTAGACTATAGAGAAAAATGATTTTATGAAATGTAAAGATCAGTTTGATACCTGAATACAGAAGTGCATGTGTATATGTGCTACATTAATGTGTGTGTGCTTCCACAACTCTCTTGATTCTCATTCGTGTCCTATGTGGAGCATTTTCACATCAGTTCTCCATGTGTCTGCAACCAGTGTAAGAAAGCTTAACCAATGAACTTACCAGTGTAGCTACTAGATGTAACATACAGTTTTCCATTTAATAATAAATAAGTAAGAGCAAACTTCAGCTTTTATATTCAAGAATTTTTAAATATTTCTGTAATGAAGCTGTTTCTAAACCACTAAATATATCATATATATACATATGTCATCTTAAGTTCCATTAAAAACCTACAAAATGACTAATCATGACTCCAAAACCATGTATAATAATGGTATTAACAAAATTTTAAAATGTGTCCTAAGGCACTACAGTATTCTTTCATTAAACCAATTAAATGTTAATTAAATTTCACATGATTAGTTCTTACAGGTACTTATGCAATAGAGTCCCTGCTTTATGATAAGGAGTTAACTAGCAAGAAAAGAATTTTGCTGTGACAAGTGGCCAATAGAGCTGAAAGTTTCAGGGATAAGTAGTGTTTGGCATGCTTTTTTTGTGTCATGTTAATGTCCCAAGCATCAGGATAAACTGGAGGAGCCAGTGATACCCTCTTTTGGTTGAAAATTGCATACAACACAGAGTACCTAATACTCTGAGAACATTATTGATGAGGCTAGCTCACAGCCAATGGGGAAAAAGGATCCACTTGAGTGAACATTGAATGACTTCTTAAAGAAAATTTATTAGCCAAAATAAAGGTTTTGTCTGATTTTGGCTCACCTATCAAGTTAAAATCCAAATGTTATTCATCAGAGTTGCAAATCTTTAGCCAAAATTTATTGCACTATGCTACACAAGAAACCAAATAGTTCAGTAAGTTCATTATTAGTATGCCTTCTATCCTAGTACACAGGAGCACAATTTTTTCCCCATTTTCATCAGTTCTAGACATAAATGCTAGCCAGAATGTTGGATTTTTTCATCTGAGATGACATTGGATGTTATCATTTGAGATATCATTGAATTTCAATTGAGATGTGGCTGTGCTTGAATTAAATTGTCTTATTTGAAAAGCACCATCTAACTCATACACTTTTTAAAAGCTGTATAAAACATAACAACATCCAACATTATCCACCATTTAAATAGAGATATGGCCATATTTGAATTGTGGTGTGACTATGCTTGAATTCAGATTATGCCTCATTTGAAATGCAACTACAACTCAAACATTTAAAAACTTTTGAAACAATAATGCATCTATCATTCTTCTACCAAGCTGAAGATAAAATTTCAACATTGCATGCTATTTTTGAATACTGGCAAAATTTTGAAAAAATCTACATGTAAGAAGTCATCTGTAAATTTTATACATTGCTAAGATCCTCTAATATGTCTAAAAAAAATGTTATGGCATTTAATAATTTTAGAGCATATTTTAAATTTTTTTAAAGATTTTTTTGTATGTATTCTGATTACTATTTCAACAATTAAAATAGCTCCAGCATTCCTGGTTAATCAGGATTCCCAAATAACCAGGAATGCTGGAGCTATTCAGGATGCTGTTAAATTTTCTATGACATATTGCAGTTAGAAGCTATATTTATTTCTTATTTATCATTTAATATCTTGTACAAAGATCTACAAAATGACTTTAAATAAACTACACCTCTCAAAATCACAGTATATAAATACTAATTGTTAGCCTTTCTTTGCTAAGGCCAATTTGTCACAAGTTTTAGGTAAAGCCCTATCTCGAATTAAAGCAAAATGTCTATAGAGTTACCAAATCATCAAAAATGTAAGTAAAAAAACTACATGCATTTCAGAACAATTTGAATGTAGTATTTCAACATAAAATTTTTACTCAAATTTTATTTAAAATTATAAGCTAAGTATGCTTGTCTAAGAACCAAAATCATCCTAAAATTTATAATTTGATAACAGGGCAAAGCTTTAGCATGAATAATACTTATTTTGAACACAGAAAGTACAATTTTGTTGTCTGCTTTGAGAAGATAAATTCCTCAAAAATTATCCCCATATAAAAAGTACCTCTACAGCATATTCAAAATACAACAAGATTTCTGGTTTTATAGTTTTGTTGCATGCCTTAAAAACATGATGAAAGTAATGTTAGTCTACATAAAACGTCGTTATCATTTTGGACGTAATAATCAATTTTTTGAGGAAAATATTCATACAACATTCAGTTAAATGAAGTTTCCAATAATGGTTAAACATGGCAACTCTCGACTTAAAATTACCTAGTTTAGCAATTTCTTCAGAACATATGCATTATTATTCTCAAATACGCGTCAACAGCACACGGATAACACCTGTGCAGAACACACTAGAGCGAGTCTTTTACGAACACGAACGTATCGCCCATTCGTCATTACGTTTCCCCAGCACTGTCTATTACGTGGAATCAGGACTATGCGGACTTTCGTTCGTGTGTATATTTCTAAACCAAATGCATCGGTACCTAAATTTGTACTTTACGCACCTGGCTTAGGTCAACACAGGATAGTTAGGGTATAGTTTGTAAAATATTGAGTAATAGGAAAATATCACTGCAAGTTATAGAGTTTCGCTACCAAATCCTAAAATTGAAAAATCTCTTAGCGAAATTATACTTTCTTTATATATTACGTAATTCTAACTAAATTATTGTCCATTTTAATCCGCCTAAAACTTTTACAGTAAAATTCACTAAAATACGATGTAGCACGCAGTAGCATGTACATTCCTAACCAGGCTGAAGTTTGAAGTTGAGTTACAAGTAATATACCGATAACTTAATAATAAAATTTCAAATTTGATTTACCGTGAAAGCGTTTTAGAAAAATTTTACATTATTTTTTCTAATAACTCGAGACTAAAGCTCGCTCACATATTTCTAATTAAACAAATTAAGTTTTTTATTTAGTTTACAAAAACGATTCGTGAACTAGTTTTAGAAAAGAACCATTTCCTCCGCGATGACAGCACGCAGGCTGGCGCAGCCATCTTTCTTGCCATTTTTACTAGCGTATGCGGAAAAAGAACATCGTAAGCATCTAGCTCGTAAGAAGTGCTATCTGTTAAGTTGTTTAAGTGCACAACCGTAGCTGTTATATTGTGTTGGTTTACCAAAACAAATAGCATGTTTCTTTTAGCGTTAAATCGAAATTACGTGTGCCAAGCTTGGCCGGTGTTGTTTGCACGGCGCCGAACTTGATCACGCGTGGTGTTCGTGAGTGATTGTATATTTTACAAGTGTCCGCGTTATTGTGGAGTAGACTCTGATTCGTTTCCTCATTCTTTAGCTCAGTTTACTATTCTTTCTCATTAATAACGTTGTTACACTCCCTCATGCATCATTGAGATAGCTCGCACAGCACTTGAATTCTTCAGGTGTCATTCGATTTATTAATCATATTCCATACTGCCCCTTCTCATATTGAGCAGATATTTCCTGCAGTTATAAAGTAGCCCTTCTCTAAACAAACATTGATAAAAGTATTCAAATAGTTCACAGTAATGTATCATGTAAACGACTTGGGAAACTATTAATAATAATTGAGTCACCCCTTGCACTGCAAATGACCCGGGCTCGAAGTGAGCTAAACATGAGAGCCGGGTGAATTTGTATTTCTTGAGCAACGTAAACCAGCGGTTTGTTTCAGTACACAACTCGGTCCTCGTCCCCTCATCTACCAACTTCAAGCAAGCGACACTCCTCATGCTAAGACTAAGATTGTACTAAGATTGTTCCTGATGCGATCAAGACCTCATCCAGAAGGCAGAACGTGACCAACTAAACACCACAATCACACAATAAACATTGCACAACCTAGAAGAACATAATACCATCTTCTGCAGACCAGAGATATTTCCGCGTCTGCGAATATATAAGCTACGTTTAACCTAACCGTGTTTTGCTTATCCTGCCAAGTTAGAAAACGTACCACTCGGGCCTCAAACCCCATATCAACGACCTGTATCAATATTAAATGTTGCCTTTTGTTATATGTTCCAGGCCCATTAAGATAAAATGTTAATCTTTTCCTAAGCTGCTAAAATAAACTGCTCATGAATTTTACCTTTAGATAGGAAATTTTCATAGATTAATAACTTTCTAGAAGGCTATTTAGTGATTGCTGACCCGTTCAATGGTCTAATTTTCCTGTACAAAAGCCTTTTCCCAATTTTCTCTCCTGACTCAAAGTTCTGAATCCTTATTGTTTTAATTTAAACGAATTAACTGAGCCGTGCTACGGATGTTATAGCTAATTAATAACTTTTCAAAATTATTTACGTAACTCAAAATTCCATTAGTTTTATCTTCGCTCAGTGTCAAAATAATGTAATCATTCAACTGTGTCCACTATCTTTTGGAGTTCATATTTTTGTAATCACACCTACCACTATTGCTGCATCACTTTATATACACATATATTTTCAGAGTTTATATCACCTCAGCTGTAATTTAGTTGAGGACATGAAGCCTTCGTTACAAAAAGGTCATACGTGTACACTTAAAAGAGAGCACAAATTGCATTTAAAACAATTAAATAAAGTAAATGAGAGGTAGAATAGCTTCAATGTAACTATGTTCAGCTTTTTGTTTTTAACATTAGAAGAATAGAGTAAATGATCCGGGTTACAGGAGAACCAAATGATGATTCGCCTTAAAATCAACTTTTTAGTAAACGTCTAGTAAGCTTACATGCTTAAAACTTCAACAGAACACAAATTCTTGTTAACAAAGGGAAATTGTAGAAAAACAACTATAGAAGTTTCCAAGCAAACTATATCATATACACTGAAATCATATACGGCACGTGATAAAAGTATTCAACCATTACACAACTTTCACCCGAAAATTATTGTATTCTTCCGGTCACCTCGTATCTGAATTTTTTGTTGAACATTCTAGATATTTCTAGATAAAAATCATTTTAATTATGCGTGAAATTACCGTAAGTTATTGATGAGCCGTGGTTGCGTACAATCATCTATAAGACGTCATACCCAAAGTCAAAAAAGTCTGAATATATACCGATGCGAATATTTCAGCTCCATTCAGCTCACTCTCCATTCTAGTGGGTTCCATGGCGTACTGGTTGCATGATGGCCTCGCAGCCGAGAGGACCAGGGTTCGAATCTCGGCTCAGGCAAGGCATTTCACGTAACCGGGAAGTACTTCCCTTGGAAAATGATATTTAAACCACACATTCCTCACATCCCTCACCACGCCTGTGGTTGTAAGACATTGAAAACCCGACGGCAAAACGTGTTGGAATTATTAAAGGTTCTTTCGAAGGATCTTCCCAATGAATGTAATACAGAAAGATTTCTATGTAGATTAATAGGCATGCTCTACCGTTGGTTTAATTATTTGCAAATTCATGGAATATGATTAAACTGTTAACTTAGCAAGTCAGGTGCTCCACGATAGGTTGATCTTGGTTTTTTCAAATACCTTTTCAATTCTAACACGTTTTTACGTTAGGTTTTCAATGCCTTACATCTACTGACGAGTGAGAGATGAGAGGAATAAGAGGTTTAAGCTTCTTTTCCAGGGGAAGCACTCCGTGGTTACGTAAAAATCAGTGCCTGAGCCGGAAGTCGAACCCTAACTTCCCAGCTGCGAGGATAACACGCAAACCAGTGCGTCAGTTTCCGCAAACTTTCGATGATAAAAACAAAAAATAATCTCATGATGACTCACAAAACGTTAAAAACTGATATGGAAGCCTCCGGAATAGAAGTGAGTGAAAGAACCATCAGTAGGAAGCTTCTCAGAAATGAGATCAAATGTTTCAAAGCCCGAAGAACCCCATGCTACACTAAAAGTACCTGGCAAGTTTTTTAAGCTTTGCAAAAGAACACTTGGAGAAAGGATTGTATTACATCTCCCACTACAGCCGGGAATGCAACTAAATAGAAACTTTAACACATGATACAACTGGAATAAGTTATAACGGCTTACCTGAGTCTTTAGCCCTCACTAATAAGCACTTAAACAGGGATCAGTACACATAAAAAAAGCAATACGGAATCTAGATGAAATAAGTCAAGCATAGATGAGAATAGGTCAAGCAGAATAGATAGATGATTAGGCTTAGGGGTAATCACAATACCTATATGCATACACGCCGCCAGCACGTGTTATGAACTGCACGATTTCTAGAAACAAACTGCCTCCCGGCTGGCGTAGCCACACGTGGCTCGGAAGCCCGGATGTTGCCAGAGATATTTACGAATCTTATGACTACTAGAAATATTCTCAATCCATAACAGACCGGCATTTTGGAAGACGGTTGGGCTGATGAAACCAAAATTGAATTGTTCGGTCGTAACTCCGCTCGTCATGTGTGGAGAACAAAAGGAACAGCCTATGAGAAGTATAATGCCATCCCAACTGTGAAACACGGAGGTGAAGCACTGGTGCATTTCATATGATTGACAGGAAGATGGATGGAGTTATGCACAGTCGAATATAAGGCAGAAGAGTCTCATTCCAAGTGCGAAGCGTTTATACTAAAAATGCAAATGGACGTTCGAGCAAGACAACGACCCAAAACATTGAGCAAAATTAACATCCCAATGGCTTATAAATAAAAAAGTCAATGTTCTCCCATGGCCAAGCCTAACCCCAGACCTCAATCCTATCGAATATATTTGGGAAATATTGAGGAAGATGGTTCATTAGAGAAGTCTCAGGAATCTTAAAAAAACTGAAAAAGATTATGCGTTGAAGAATGTGCCCATATACTGCCAAAAGTTTGCGAACGTTCAATTTTTGTCATATGAAAACCGGTACTGAGTAGTAATTACCGGCAAAGGTTTCGCAACTTGTTGTTAAACATGGGAAAATGTTTTGGCTGAATACTTTAGTCCCACGCCGTAGATGTTTTGTGTATATATGAGACCATACACTTGTAAAGGCGAAATTTTGTTTGAAATTTTCACCCTAAATTGTAAAATGTATATTCTGTGGGAGTTCTACGAATATCAGTTACCAAGATGTTTAGTAAAAATGAAATGGTATTTGTCCAATTACATAGTTCTTTTCTCCCGCGTTACTAGTACTCGTAAGTAACTTAATAAATTATGTTCACATTCTGCAGGCTTTAGAACCTAGTCAAGGTGTAATTGTCCATTTTTTCTATGATTGAAAATAACTCAATTAACCATCCGTAATATGATACTAACAGACTATAGATAACAAAATGAGGTAAATTTTGGTTTATAAAACTAGTCATTCGTATCGTAAAACCCATAAAGTATTCAAGTAATATTCTAATACAAATTTTAGCGCAAATGATAACACCTCGTATTATGTATGATTCCTACAGGAAACTCACTATATTTGAGTTCACTAGTTAAATGTTTGTTCTGCAATTTTAATGTAATCATTTGTAGTGCAGCGGCCAGAATACAGCACGTGTATCGTCTAATGCTGATACAACACCTGGCTAGAAGCAGTTCGTAGCTAAAAAGCCGTTCAGGTAGACTGGTGCTTAGACAGAGTTTTCAAAGACTTCGTTTATCGAAAGTGAGATGAACCAATATTCTGCAATGCATAAACATGCTAGCATACTAACAATTGGCTCTTGAGTCTATCACATCAGTTTGCCAGTCCATACGTCGGGGTATACCGAAGTTCGCGTTTACAACCTCAACGTACCAAGTTCAGTTCAGTTCGGAGAAGACAAGCGTGACCTCAATGTACCAAGTTCAGTTCAGTTCGGAGAAGACAAGCGTGACCTAATCAAGCGTACGCGCGCGTTACTCCAGTCCGCTCTCGTCTGATTTAGCCGTGATTCACCCCCTTGAAGATACGACACATTTCAAGGGTACTTGACACTTCTCACTTGCGTCGGCCTCTGCAGCGCCGTTGTGTGACTGCCAAGGGACCTCTTCGGAAGTCAGCACAGGGCATAAAAGCAGCCGGTGCTTAGTGGTCTCTTGCTAGTGTCGGTCCATCTCTCGCATCGACAACTTCAAGTGTAAACTAGACCTTGGCTCGTCTTACGGTTTGGCACCACATAATTTTTTTCCCTTTACAAAGTTTGATTAGGAGTGCATTCACCCGTTCTCCTTAACCCGAGAATTTATCCGTGTTGTTTGTGTGGGAGTTTTTATCTTCAAGAGAACAAAACCGAGTAAAAGTCATTATCGTGAGCTCAATTAAAATGATTTAATGGATCACGCAAGTAATCACTGGCGAGAACAGTGAAAAATTTTTAAACTCGATACCTAATTCAAATCACGATTAATGAGAAATTCAATAATATTCCGCATAACGCTATTCGTACAAACACCAGCTAATTCAACAGCCTAAATATTTCAAAAGCATACGCCCGGTACTTCAATTTAATGTATTTCTCACTCATACATAGATATTTATGTTAGATTAACGAGGGTTGGCCAACAGTTGAATGGTTAAAGTAAGTAAGTAAATCATTCGAACGAACGATATGGAAATGGTAGTTATGTACTGAGAAGAAGTGGACTCACCGAGTGAGAATGAACATGCATAGAAAAACACAGTGGATTCATACGATGTAGGTGGATACAGAAGAAAAATTTAGGGAGCTCCATAGTAAACATTTTATGTCTGAATTGCGTGGGAATTCTTGTGCCCAAAAACAGCATTGGAAGGTACACCAGTTTGCGCTTTACCGCCCCTTATCACTGAGAGCAAAATAGAGCGCACGCTGCACAGTGCAACTTACAACCTTCTCAGAGCAACTGATCAGGAATTATTATGAAAATAAAACACATAGACCCCAAAAATAGCTCCGAAATAAATGGAGACTATGGTCTATACCCGTCTTGAGTGAGAGGGTCAATCTAAATTGATTCTGATTTGAGATTTTTTTATCGAAAAAATCCTCCCCTAGCCAAATTCAGAAGCAATGGCGTTACGATTTTCCTCGAATGTTCAGTGAAAAATTTTACAGTGGGTCGAGAGAACGACTGTATTACCCTTTAACCCTTAAGGGTTAAGAAACCAGTCGAGTTGCAGAAACCTTCTTGCTCTGAAGCAGTTGTCGTACGTACACACTTAGTTATTGAAATCTGAATTAATCATTCTCGTTGAACAGTTATGCGAGTGTCACGTTCACAATTAACTAATAATTTTGAGCGCTTAAATTGTGACACCATCATTCCCAGCCTCTTACTCGCCGCAGTAAACTGGCCGCTTGGTCCAAAAGAAGTGCACGATAATTTTCCCAACTGTTCCCATCAAATGAAACTCAAATCGCGCACAAAATCCGAGGACTCTCGCTGGCATGCTTGGCTGCAGCCCTACCGTGCTAATTGATATCGGTAACTAAAGTTCTCGATAAGATTGTGTGGCTCGTAAGTACGTCTGCGTTACAGTCCCTTATTAATTTCTATTTTGTCATGTTCGTCAGTGAAGTGACTCATACGGCTTACGAAAGCCATGAGAAGCAAGGGCATTGTGATTCATTTTATGTCAGCCTTGACTTATCTCTAAAGAATTTTGTTGTAGATAAGGGATATCATTTTGCGTAGTACACGAGGTATATCCTGTTCGTGTGCAACGGAAATACAATGTATAATTCCAAAAGAAAAGTGATGATTGAATTTCAATAGAATCTTCGCGATCGTAAAATAACTGAAACGGAACGCTATTTTATAGTAAATAATGACTAGCTACGCCGTTTTTAAACAGTGATTAAATTCATGGAGCCTATAGTTAGTAGCAGCAGCACAGTATACAATGGGTGGTAAAGGTATTTTGAACCTTTCATATTTTTTTTTGTTTCAAAAATAATAAGCGTTGCTTTAAAATGAAACTTGGTATATGCTTTTAACAGACATTGTCTATCTATACAAAGAAGAAAATTGAAAAGTGCTGTTCCCAAACACATCTAATTAGCAATATGACTGAATGAATCACTTTGTGCAAAAAGTGCTGAACATCAAATGCAAATTTCAGGATAAAATGAGCATTTTACGATGTTCTATTCCCACACAGATATGAATATATTTATCAACCAATCACACAGATGCATTATCCTCTATCTGTCATTCTTAAGTCAGATGATGGCACTGAACAGTATAAATAGAACGTATGGAAATATTTGAAATTAAATAATTATCAGATGATGCATGAGAAATTATTATGGATCGCCACTGGGAAGGCACGTATATCAAAAGATTGCTGTAGATCTGAACTTGCTTGTGAGCTGTGAACCCAATTGGGGCTATTGGTTGAAAGTAGAAAAGTTGTCAAACTGCAGCCAATATCCAACGAAGTGGTTTTCCACACAAATTGAACGTGAATACTGAAAACTATAATTTAAAATATCAAGAAAATAGTTGTTTAACTCGTCACGATATGCAGAGGGATCTAAAGAACTAAGTAAGCCGAGGAAAAACACTATTGAAAAGTCATCGCTCCTTGCAGGCCTCAACTCTACGTCCCCTACAAATTTGAGAAAAAATCTAAAAATACATCAGAGCAATTCTGGAAAAAACTGATTTGAATAGATGCAACAAAAGTTAATCGAGATTTTGGATGAAACACGCGTGCTTGTGCAAGGAGGAAAGAAGGAACTAAATACAACCCTGCGAACATCAAACTCCTGTTAAATATGGCGGCGCTACTGCGATGATGTGGGAGTGTTTTTCGTCTAATATGGTTGAAGAAATGAAAATAATCGCAGAAACGATGGATGCATCAATATTTTTAGAGATTTTATTTAAACATATTTGAAAGAGTCTTTTTACATGTCGTTACAACGAACCCAAGCACACAGTCAAACAAAAACAACATTTGGTGAGGAATACAACAGTGATGCCTTGGAAAGGTCTAGTCAGTCTCCAGATCTCAATCCAATTTTGAATTCATCGAAGCAATTGAAGTTGCAGATGCATGCGAGAAATCCGGTAATCATCGTATAACTGAAATGTTAAATACGACTAAACACAGGAGTAAAGTACAATATTTTGCATTGGGTGAGTTATTAATATTGTTGAGAATATGCGTTTAGAACAGCAGCTCTGTTATGGAGATACTTGCAAGCATTCTCGTCTTGTGAGGCAGGGGCTAGGCTCCCAGGTAACTCTCCTCCAGCTTCAGAGAGATCCGCTGCAGGTCGGGCAGGTGTAGTGACTAAGCCCTTTCACTACCGATTCTTTCTTTTAATTAAACTTATGGCATATACTACTTGCTTCCAAGTCTAGGATACTTAGAAAATTAGTTAAAAAATTCCCATTTCCATAGAAAAGGTTACAGGCCCTGTTTTTTTTACCCAACGGTATTTCACAATGGGATTATATATCCTAATGGGTTTATTTGAAACACTTTAATTGGTGGAACGTTATTTATTAGAGCAAATACACTTGAAAAATAAAAATGGCATCCTACTGGGTTGTTATTTCGTGTTATTGCTACGATTCCTATTCCCATTGCGATTTTTTGAAAAGCTGTAGGACGTATTGTCCCTATTCGGGAGCAAAAGGATCAAGGTCCGCTGTGGATTGCACAGCACAGCGCTGCAATAGGCATGTGAAAGTACACTCCTCATTCCAGTGTTCATTTGGGTGTTGCTAATTCATTGTTTAATGATATTCTAGTGATTGAGCAGGGATCCAGATTGTGTCCATCTTATTCGTGTTACATTTGAAGGACTCCTGACTTGGTGAGTCCTATTTGAAATTTCTATAAATGCTGAACTTATTTATTGTCTAATCTACTTGTGCTGTTAGTCTAACGACATTCTGCTTCCCACTGCATGCGTATGATTTACAACGAATAATTACAGTCGCTACTCCACATAACGATTTCAATCTTGTTCCATGACCGTTCGAAAGCATGATGTCGTACATGAATTAATCGCGTTTGACATGAATTAATAGCTGAATACTCTGCCCGCGGGCGTGAGCTGAGTAATCAGCCAATCTCGATGTCAGATTTATTCGGAGGCATTGCAGCGCGGAGTACATCGGGGCAGATCAGCGAATGGCACTGGAAGAGCGGCTGGTGATTGGAGTGATCCATTAACAAACATTGTGTCAACTAATTATCATATGAAAATAATCGAAAAAAGTGATATGTACAGGTTTATTTATAGTATCAATCACACCAAGCCCTGTATTGTGTATTAATTGCCTTTTAATTCGAATCAATTTTTTTATATTTTGAGTTAAAGCTTGTAAAGAGAGATGATATAAATTGATGATTAAGATGACCTAAATCGTGATCCAATCGTTGTTCCAGAGCGACTCCAAAGCTCTAGTGTCCTATCAGAGACCCATGTCAGTCAATCGCTGCTCAAAAGTACCTTTATTAATTCCAATACATTTTACAGTTGGGTTTTTCAATGTCTTACAACTATTGACGCTTTAGGGATGTGAGGTTTAAGCTTCCGTTTCCTAGGGAAGCACTCCGTGGTTACGTGAAAATCGGTGCCTGAGCCGGGAATCAAACCCTTTCTTCCCAACTGTGAGGCTATCACGTTAACCAATGCGCCATGGAGCCAGTAATTCTGTAAATCCAGAATTATTCTCCGCTACTCACACAATGCGCTTCATTTTGCGTAAACCTTTAGAACCAACGTATCAAGCCAAAATAATTACAGCGCGATGAATACTGGAGATAATCTTTTCGAAAACACTCCATGCAGGACATCCATTCACTTTTACCGCGTGCTTACGACACTTTTACAATTCTCAGTGGTAAAATATTAGTTTTCAGTACTTGCATTTACTAACACATTCCATGTACGTGTGTCTGACACGAAATGTTTTTTGCCCGCGTACGTTTGTCCACTCATTTCATGAGCAGATTAGATAAATAATGTGGCATCCCAACCTTTACTCGTTATTGAACTAAAGGGTTAAAAACTATATTATCTTTGTCGTTCATACCTTTGAACTTATGAGATCATAAACTGAAAATTCCTAAACAGAGATTCCTTTCACTGGCTTTCCTCTACATACGATGATTCAAACTGAGACTTATGTATCTTTCATGTACGTACAGTGACTCAAACTAACGACTGATTTATCTTTCCTGCACATACGTACGGTGACTCAAACGTGATTCTTGTCTGTCAGGAGGCGAACTCTGCCGCGACAAAAGTCTCCTAAAAGATGTCGACGTAGCTTAATATGTTGTGGGGATGGTCAATTTTATAAGGCCAAATAGTAGACTGCACCAGGTTCATGAACGGTGCGCTGCACCAGGCTCATTGATGGTCCACTACACCTGGTTCATCAGTGGTACACTATCACCAGACTCTTTAATGGTACACTAGACCAAGTTCTCAATGATGCACTACACCAAGCTATTTAATTAATAGGGGACTCTATGAGGTTCATCAATGATCGACAGCTCAAGTCTCATTGTTAGACTGCACCAAACTCCTCAAGAGTTGACTAATCCAGACCCTCCATTGACAGACTTTACGAGTTTATTTAGTAAATGGTTGACGGCAGAAACTTTTTAAACGTTAGACTGAACCTGACCCATAAATGGTAGACTGAACGTAGCTCAAATAAGTAGACGGTACCAAATTTTTCACTAGTATATAGACTTCGCCAGGCTCATGAATGGTAGACTGCACTAGGCCAATCACTGGTAGACTGCACCAGGCCCATCCCTGGTAGACTGCACCAGGCCCATCCCTGGTAGACGGCACCAGGCCCATCCCTGGTAGACTGCACCCGACTCATGAGACATTGGGTCGGACAGCCCTTGTACTTACCTCCCGTCTCTACCCCGCCCCCAGTCCCCTGACGACAGGAGCACGGTTGCTTAAGGTCGGCTCAATCAAACAGAACTTCGATGGAAGGCCACCATGATACTCTTTGCCCCTGGGTATCAAAGATAAAATATTCCTGTATTGAATTACGCTCCAATTGCAGGATGAGTGCGTCTGTGTTCGTGAGGGGCTGTAAACTCATTACATATTGAGGTGCAATATTCTAGCAACATCATCACAGATAAGAGAAGGTGATAGCTTAAATCACCTTGAACATGATAAGACAGTAAAATGCAGCCATGACCTCAGCTGCAACTTAGCGCAAGGAAAATCATTCTAGCGTAGAATTTCTCCTGAAAGTGCTCAACCTCATTCAAAAATATTTTGTCGTTACCTTACAGAACATACAACACGGAGTTCCAATGAGTCTTTCTTTTTGCTTCCGGATCTTCGTCGTCTTTTTCGTGAGTATAAAAAAGGAACTTTATTGATTCCAACACGTTTTACTGTTGGGCTTTCAATGCCTTACAACTACTGGCGTGGTGAGGGATGCGAGGAATGTGTGGCTTAAACTTCCTTTTCCAAGGCAAGTACTCCCTGGCTATAGACCAAGTTCAGCTCAGCACGCCTTCAAATACTGAGCCAGGGGTGTAACTCCTGGGGTGTGACATCCAATTCTGTTTCTCATTAGTCATTATCAGTTCTACTTTCCAGTAGGAAAATCTGTGTTGAGGAAAATGAATTTACTTCCTGGCTGGACTGAATGTTCATTGCACGTTTCCATGATATATTAATATTTCTCCATGCCTTTCCATTGAAAGTGTTCATAATTTCTGTTTACTTGGCGACGTTTCTCTGTGAATTTAGCGAGAAACATTTATATTCCGATAAGTGAGTACTGCACCCGCGTGTTATTACGGTACTGCATGGGAACTTGCGCTCGATTGAGTTGTGATTATTCTTTGGCTCACATTTCTTGTCATAGTAAACATCATCGTTCGATTAATTCCCTTAGCGTGAAAAACTGTTCTGGCTCAGAACGGCACAACCCCTGCAATATGAAATATAGCGATAATACTCTGGCTGTCATCAGGGTTGTTTTTTATTGCATGAGCTAGCAGCCTATAGTTATTTCGTGTTTTCAAGTATCAAGCTATCAAGGTTGTCCTTGATCGTGTCGACAAGATGTCGCTAGGTGTTATCTCGAACTTAAAAAAAAAAGTCAGTAGGATTAGCCTTCAATACACCTGCGAGAAATATCTAGTCATTAGGGTAGTACTTTATTGCATCAGCAAGATGTAGCAAGTTACTTCGTAGTTTTGACCAAAGTTATTGGGGTTTTTCTACAATACATCAGCAAGATATCGCAAGTGATTTTGAAATGTCGAAACAAAGCTATTGGAGTTGGCCTCTAAAACATCAATGAGAATTACAAAGTAATTAGGGTTACCCTTAAGTACGTCAACGTGAAACATAAAGTCATTTGGGCCATCATTTAACACATCAGCAAGATGACGTTGGTCATTAAGATTGTCGTTTAACACATCAGCAAGATACACCAGGTCATTAGGGTTATCATTCAACACATCAGCAAGACGCACCAGGTCATTAGAGTTGTCATTCAACACATCAGCAAGATTTACCAGGTCATAAGGGTTATCATTCAACACATCAGCAAGATACACCAGGTCATTAGAGTTATCATTCAACAAATCAGCAAGATTAATCAGGTGATGAGAGTTAGCATTTAACACATCAGCAAGATTCATCAGGTGATGAGGGTTATCATTCAACACATGAGCAAGATTCATCAGGTGATAAGGGTTATCATTTAACACATCAGCAAGGTGCCTCTGGTCATCTCGTGCCCCTAATCACTCGAGCAGACGGTGCTGGCGCTAGCCTCTGGCCATGGCCGCTTCGTAGAGCCCCCATCTCGGGCCTCCGCCTGGCGCTACGGCTTCAACACGCCCAGGGACTACAACGACAACGAGGGCTTCTGTGGCGGCAAGCAGGTGGGTTCTCCGCTGGTCTGCTGAGGGATCTGTTAAGTGAC